>CANYLF011241228.1:0-13291 GCA_948193215.1 Bocquillonia castaneifolia
ACGAACTTTGCAACTCATACTCTCGTAAGGGTAGCAAATCCCTTGGCTGGTCTTAAAGAGTCCAAAGGATTTCTTCTTAATTTTTTACCAGATGCTTTATTGTTTGATCCTCTCGATATAAGGAAGTTATATTTAATTCTCTATACATGTATGTATGTAATTTAATTTTGGAATTAAACTACTTGAAACTTTTAAAAAAACCATGTTTCCTCTCAACCCCAAACCCAAACAAAACCCTAAAATTCAAAATTCAAAACCCAACGGCCATCAATCTGATGGTTACCCACCCCAATCGATCACCAGAAGTGGTTACCACCAACCATCAACGAGGCCAAGAACTATTTATTTTGAGGATTTTCCTTCGAACTGGAGTATTGCTGATCTTCAGGATTTTTTTTGAAAGATACAACATCCATGGATCAATCTCAATGGCTCACAAGAAGAATATCAGACTACTAAACTTCGGCTTCTTAATGTTGATGGATAATAGGAACCCTTATCATGTTATTAAAGACATTAATAACATAACCTTTGGGGCAAGAAGGATGCGAGCATTCTTTGCTCATTATCCAAAATAGCATGAATCTCCTTATGATCAAAATAGGGGTTGTAACATACTTAATTGTCCAAGATAACCACGTCCTTTACCCAATGGCTCCAGAGATGGTAGATTGTATGTGGAGGTTATTAAAGGTGCCCCTAAACAGAAGGAGGTAACTAGGTTTACACCTACTGAGGATGTTTCATGGCTTGATTGCACTGTGGTGGCTAGAGCTAAGGAGAATGATTACCTTTTCAAAGCCAAAATAATACTTCATAAGCATGATATTGAATATGATTACGTATCTTTCATGGGTAATAAATCAGTACTTATTACTTTTGAATCTCTTAATGTGAAGGACTCTTTTATGGAGAATGTTGCACCAGGGTTGAATGATTTTTTTAAGATTTTCGCTAATATTAAGCCTTTCTTTAATAACAAGAAACGGCTTGTATGGCTAAAAAAGTGGGAGTTCCTTTTAATCTATGGTCAGATGGTCTATTCAAGGTTATTGGTGGCATGTTTGGCTAGGTGATGAAGATACACCCTTCTGTGATGATAAGGAGTGTTTGGATATAGCACTGGTGATGGTATCCATTACCATTCATAGTTATGAAAAAATTTTCAGTCTTACGGTGGAGGGCAAAACATGTGAAATTCATGTTATGGAAATCGATTACCCGATCCAATTTGATAGCCTAGAAGATGAGGTTGTTAATGACACAATCCTATCAGATTCAAAGCCAAACTCAAGGCCACAATCACCTACTACCCTTCGTAACTCCTCCAATAACGTAGCCACCAACAATGCGGCTAACAATGATCAGGAATTTGTTCCACTAATCACAAACACACCTTTTTTTCAACTCAAGAAGGAGAGGTGGGGATTGTGTCTTAAGAGGGAATGGAGACCCTAGTAATGATGAGGATGTGAATTCTACTTATAACAACATGCACAGGGAGGATACATTGTACGGTAATAAAACCACTCAAGAAGACGCACCAACATCTGACGCTACTAGTATGGAGGTAAAAGTACTTGATACTTGGAAGATGGGGGCAGATTTGGGTTTATTCAAGGAGCTGGACAAGGAAGCAATTTTAAGAGTCCTCAGGGCCAACATTGGCAAGGATAGAAGTGCTTGACTTCTCTCAGGTTTTTCAAGGTTTATTCCTTTGTTATGATTATTTTTTCATCATTATTTTGGGATTGTAGAGGGGGAATATCCTTCTCAAATAAGCAAAAATTTATTAGCTCTTTGGTTAGAAAGTATGATCTTTATGTCCTGGGTTTAGTTGAAACAAAGAAGCAGGTTATTGACAATTTTGTGGTTCGGAAGCTTTGGCCTAATTTAGACTTCAAATTTGTTTTTGCTCCTTTTGAAGGGGCATCGGGGGGTTATGCATCATTTAGAATTCAGTTTTGTTAAACCCCTCTAATTTTCAGTTTGGTCAGAGATGGATTTCCATGAATTTTATGTGGGACTCCTATGCTGTTCAACTTATGATTGTTTGTGCAAGTAATTGTCCTTTACAAAGGCAGGCCTTTTGGCAATAATTAATTCTTGCGATTGATTTTAATGGCAATGTGATGATTTCTAGGGACTTCAATGAGATCCTTCACCCAAGAGAACGACTGCACTATGCCACTTTTTCTTCCTCTATGGTAGATTTTCAAAATTTTGTGAGTATGGCTGAATTGATTGAATTGCCACTCATGGGGAGATCCTTTACATGGTACAATTCAACTTCTAGATCAAGAATTGATAGATGGTTCTCTTCTCATTCCCTCAATGTCTTATGGCCTTAAAGCTCACTAGTTGCTCTTTCAAGGAAATTTTTTGATCACGTTTCAATTTTTTTTAGATCAGAAAATTCTATTAATTGGGGCCCAAAGCCTTTTCGTT
This sequence comes from Bocquillonia castaneifolia, assembly GCA_948193215.1. Lineage (NCBI taxonomy): Eukaryota > Viridiplantae > Streptophyta > Magnoliopsida > Malpighiales > Euphorbiaceae > Bocquillonia > Bocquillonia castaneifolia. The sequence continues at coordinate 2,449 of CANYLF011241228.1, forward strand.
CACTAGATGCTTGGTAGAATGTTAAGAATTTTTCTGAGGTGGTAAAAGTTTTTTGGGATGACTTTATTTCTTCTTCCCCTTCAGCTGCCTTATGTTCTAAGTTGAGAAATCTTTGATCCAAATTCAAGTTGTGGAACAAAGAGTCATTTGGTGGTCAATCCACCGAACTCTCGAACCCACAATCTCAAATAGACTCTTTTAAAGCTTTAATGGATTCCAAAGTCCTTAGAGATTAAGAAAACAACAATCTTGTTAATTTTAGAGCTTTAATGTTATAAGCTTCAAAAAACTTGGAGTCTTTATAGAGGCAGAAGTCTAGAGTAAAGTGGCATACTGAGGGGGATATGAATACTAAATATTTTCATTCTCTAGCTTCTGTGCATATAGGAACAATGTTATTCATTCTAACTTTGATGGGACTAATTCTCTAATTTTGATGGCATCAGGAACTCAATTGCTTCATATTATCGGTCTTTCTTTTGCCGTGGTCCTATAGTGCCTTATGATATGAATTCCATGCCTTATCAATCCTTTCCTCTCGAGACTTCGCAAGCCTGATTACTAAATTCAATGAGGATGAAATATATGCAGCTTTATTGTCTTGTGATGAGTCAAATTAAAGCCCTAGGGCCAAACGACTTCAATTTCCATTTCTATAGGAGGGCTTGGAATATCATTAAGAAGGATGTGCTTTAGTTGTTTAATGGCATGCACAGTTTTGGTGAGATTCTAACTGATCTTAATTTTTCTTATATGGTCCTTATTCCAAAGGTGCTGGGAGCTACTCACTTGAAAGATTTCTGTCCTATTAGACTCATCAATGCGTTTTGCAGGCCCATTTGATACAAACTCGAACTTGGATACGTTCAAACACCAAGGTAAATAATGGAGAAAACCAAACTAGTAAACACTCTCCCTGTGCGGAGGAAGCACACTTACAAATAAGTTCAAATTTGTCACCCAAAGATCTAACTTGAATGTTTGCAATTGATACAAAACTAACAAACTTAGTTATAGATCAACTAAGCTCTTTTGTTATAATTCAATGAAGAATGTTCAAACAACCTAATGAAGTGATAAAGTTTAATAGATTAATTGAACAAGTTAGATGTGAAACTAAACTAATCAAATTAATTTAATTTCAAGAAATTCAATAAGGAACACCTTAATGAACAAATGAGTAAAAACTCAAAGAAAATTCAATCATTCATTTAGGTTGGATGAAATACTTATGCTCTTTTTATATAGAGCTCAAAACAAAAACCTAAACCTAATTGGAAAAGGAACCTTGTGGCTGACCTAAACCAAAACAAAATCAAAAACCTAAACATATTTGGAAACTAAAACTGGCAGTGCAAAATCTAAACATTGCGACCAAGTTTCGACCCCTTTAAAGACCTCAAATTAAAATTGTTAAAACATACAAATTGTAGATTTGGAGGTCCTCTTTCAGTGGCATTTTTAATCACCTCAATTGGAGTTATGTACTAAAAGTTATGACCCAAACAATCTGCTGTCCTCAGAAATCCTAATTTAATAACTTCCTAATTAACAAAGAAAAATAATAAAGGAAGCAAATAAACTCCTAAACACTAATGGATATGTGGCTGCCCCCTTTTGTAATTAGGGTTTCACCCTTGTTGACCCTCAAGGGTTGAATTGGTTGACCCTCAAGGGTTGACTTGGTTGACCCTTGACCTTGACCTTGACTGCTTAACTTGTTGACCATTGACTTTGACTTGTTGAGTTTGTTGACTTAATACATTTTAAAGTTTCTTTTAATGCAATTAAATTCACCATCTTCAAATCAATGTCATCTTCAAATAGTCCATTACTAGTCATCTTCAAAACATGCTTCATGAAAGAATTCAAGGCTTGCTTGAACTTCTTTGTCCTCGCTCGAGTCATAGGTCCATCATATGCTAAAGGATCCTTGCTCATTGGCTTGATTGCATCATTCCCCCCTCTTCGAAAGGATTCGACCTCAAATCAACACCTTCATCGAAATCAAAAAGAGACAAATCAGTAACACTAAAAGTAGCACTAACACCAAACTCACCAGGCAAATCAATCCCATAAGCATTGTCGTTAATGCGCTCTAAAACTTGGAATGGTCCATCACCCCTTGGCATCAATTTAAACTTCCTTTGGTTAGGAAATCGTTCCTTCCTCAGGTGCACCCAAACCCAATCACCAACCTCTAACACAACCTTCCTACATCCTTTGTTGTGTTGTTTAGTGATTTGCTTATTGCGCCTCTTAAAATTAGCTCAAACCCGTTCATGCAACTTTACCATATATTCAGCCTTCTTGGCTCCATCAAGATTAGTTTGTTCACTCAAAGGCAAAGCAACCAAATCTAAAGGACTCAATAGAATAAAACCATACACAATCTCAAAAAAGATAAAAGTGTGTAGATGAATACACACTTCGATTATATGCAAACTCAGCATGAGGCAAACAATCTTCCCAAGTTTTCAAATTTTGTTTCACCATAGTACACAACAATTGATGCAAAGTTCTATTCACCACTTCGGTTTGACCATTGGTTTGGGGATGACAAGTAGTAGAAAATAACAACTTAATGCCTGACTTACCCTACACAGTTTTTCAAAAATAACTAAAGAACTTACTGTCCCTATCACTAACAATAGTTCTAGGCATACCATGTAAACGTACAATCTCCCTAAAGAACAAATCAGCTATGTGTTGTGCATCATCAGTTTTCCTACATGCAATGAAATGTGCCATCTTTGAAAACCTATCAACAGCAACAAAAACATTATCATGCCCATGCCTAGATCTAGGTATACCAAGTACAAAGTTCATAGATATATCAATCCATGGTGAACTAGGCACGGGTCAAGGCATGTACAAACCATTAGGTTGCAACTTACACTTAGCTTGTTTACACACAATTCACTTATCATAAATTCTAATCACATCAGATTTCATTTTGGGCCAATAAAGGTGATCATGGAAAACATCTAAAGTCTTTTGAACACCAAAGTGTCCCATCAATCCACCCTCATGTGACTCACGCACAAGCAACTCACGCATAGAACAAGCAGGAATACACAATCGTTTATTTCTAAATAGAAAACCTTCATGTCTATAAAACCTATCAAAAGCACCTTGTTCACATGCAATATAAATAGATCCAAAGTCACTATCATTTGCATACAAATATTTAACAAATTCAAAACAAAGCAACTTTGTATCTAACAAAGAAAGTAAAGTATACCTTCTTGAAAGTGCATAAGCCACTACATTTTCTTTACCTTGCTTTTACTTAATGACATAAGGAAATGCCTCAATGAACTCACTCCATTTAGCATGGTGTCTATTCAACTTATTTTGAAATTTCAAGTGCTTCGAGGACTCATGATCAGTGTGAATCACAAACTCCTTTGGCAATAAATAATGACTCCATACCTATAAGGCTCTAATAAGTGCATAGAGTTCCTTGTCATAAGTTGGATACTTCAAACTCGCTCCATGGAGTTTCTCACTAAAATAGGCAATTGGCTTTCCATCTTGCATTAGAATAGCTCCAATACCTAAACCAGAAGCATCAAAGTCAATTTTAAAAGTTTTAGAAAAATCAAGCAAAGAAAGAATAGGAGATGAAGTAAGCTTATCCTTGAGCATATTAAATGCTCTATCTTGAGAATCGCCTTATATGAACTTCACATCCTTTTTAACAAGTTCATTCAATGGCGCGGTAATGGTGCTAAAATCCTTCATAAAATGCCTATAGAAACTTGCTAACCCATGAAAGCTCCTCACCTCGCTAACATTCTTAGGTGTAGGCCAATCCTTGATTGTCTTAGCCTTTTCCTCATCCACCTCAATGCCATTTGCACTAATAACAAAACCTAAAAACACAACCTTGTTCATGCAAAAATCACACTTCCTTAAATTAGCAAATAATGAATTCTCACGCAAAGTAATAAGAACCAACCGAACATGTTTAATATGATCATCCAAATATTTGCTAAAAAACAGAATATCATCAAAATAAACCATAACAAATTTGCCTATGTATGCACGCAAAACATGATTCATCAATCTCATAAAAGTGCTAGGTGTATTAGTTAAACCAAAAGGCATGACTAACCACTCATACAAGCCAAATTTTATTTTAAATAATGTTTTCCATTCATCACCAATTTTCATGTGAATTTGATGATAACCACTCTTTAAATCAATCTTAGTAAATATCACACTACTATGCAATTCATCAAGCATATCATCTAACCTAGGAATAGGATGACGATATTTAATAGTCATCTTATTAATAGCACGGCAATCAACATACATAAGGTAAGACCCATCCATTTTAGGAACTAACAAAATAGGAACAATACAAGGACTCAAACTCTCCCTAACATAACCTTTACTCAAGAGATCCTCCACTTAGCGTTGCAACTCCTTAGTTTCCTCAGGATTGACTCGATAGGCTGGTGCTAGTCTATTTGGAATGGTAAATCCAGGTACAAAGTCAATTTGATGCTCATTTCTCCTAAGTGCTGGTAAACCACTAGGCAACTCCTAGGGAAACACATCCTCAAATTCCTGCAAGAGACTAACAAACACGCTTGGAAGAGAAGGGTCAAGTTCGTTAGTACTAAACAATATTTCCTTTCACATAAGTACAAGTACTTGCTTGTTAGAACATATAGCTTTCCTCACATCTCTATCTCTTCCAAGAAAACTCACTTTTTTCTCTCCACTCAGCCCTCATTTTTCTTGCACATTCATTCTCTTTTTTACCCTCATTTTTGTGCAAACTCTCATTAAACTCTCCTTTTACCACTCTTTGCTTGTATCTCTCATTTGTTTTCACATAACTCTCCTTTTGCTTGTGCACCTTTCCTTTTTCATGTGCCCTCTCACACTCTCATTTTTCTTTTTCATAAGATTCCATTGACCCTTTACAACTATTTAAAGCTCACACACTTCCTTGAGGCTCAATGGTGCAAGAGTATATGGCTTACCATTCAAAACAAGAGAATAAGCATTGGTACGCCCATTATGTATCCCAGACCTATCATACAACCAAGGTCTACCCAACAACATATGGCATGCATGCATGCATTGGAACCACATCACAAAGCACCTCATCATGGTACTTTTTCACTCTAAATGCAACTCTAACTTGCTTAGTAACACGAATTCCATTTTGGTCAATGAGCCATTGTAATGTGTATGGCTTAGGATGCCTAATAGTTAGAAGCTTGAGCTTATCAACCATCATGGCGCTAGCTACATTAGTACAACTACCCCCATCAATAATCAAACTACAGTTAGCATCATGATTTTGTGCATGGAATATGTTTTCCCTTTGAGCATTGTCATTACCATGTTGCAAATTAAGAGCTCTAAGGGTTACAAGCATCTTACTAACCTCTCCCGTTTGCACATCTTCACAATCCTCAAGTGGCGGCATGTCTTCATAATCATCATCTTAATGCTCATCCTCATCATCATCCTCATAACTAGAATACACAATTTCACCACCTCGAATCACCATGGTGCGCTTGTTTGGACATTGTGAAGAGATATGTCCATACCCCAAACACTTGAAACATTGCACCTTCTTTGGTTTGGAATCACCTTGCATCGTTGGCTTGGCATTAACATCAAGTTTTGGGGGCTGCCTTGATGTCTTTGGGTGACCCACGACCTCTGCTAGGGGGTTGGTTGCTCCCTTTCCACATGCTACTCAATTTAGAGCTCAGGGAAGCACTTTTGCTTTTGGTTTTCAATTGCTTTTCAACTTTAATTGCCATATGCAACATGTCCTCCATCTCAACATAATGCTATAATTCAATAATATCAGTAATTTCACAATTTAAACCATGGAAGAACCTTGCCATTGTGGCCTCCCTATCCTCATCCATATTATCCCTAATCATGGCTATCTCCATAGATTGATGGTACTCCTCAAAACCGTTAGACCCTTGTACAAAGTTTTGTAACTTATTGTACAAATCCCTTTGGTAGTGCGATGGCAGAAACCTCTTACGCATAATGCGCTTAACTTCATCCGAAGAACCAACTTCGGGTTCACTATAATGCCTACGACCACTAACCAATTGGTCCCACCAAATAGTAACATAATCACAAAATTCAACTACGACAAGTTTAACCTTTTTAGACTCACGATAGTTATGGCATACAAACACTTGTTCTACCTTCTTTTCCCATTCCAAATAAGCTTCAGGATCACTTTTACCATGAAAAGATGGTATTTTCATCTTTATACTACCCATATTAGAATCAACTTTAGGTGGTAGTGCAGACAAGTAGGTTTTGCCTCAGAGCCTGAGCCGTGACTGGCAACTACGGCACTATGTGTTCAGCTGCTGGGCTGAAGTGAGAGTCGCCACCCGAACTGGCATCGGGAATGTCTTACAAGTGGTACAATTAGATCCCTCTCAAGAATACAAAAGGTGCATTGACCCTAAAGATTCAAGGATCGAACTTATCAATTCCAGAGCATGATTCTTTACCCAATACTCTTAGTATTATACCAACCTTCATTCCTTCTAACAAAGCAATAAAAAACACATAATGATTATAACCTACCTTTTACATATACACATGCAATGGTGAGTTTTTAATAGTAAATAAGAGTTAATTTTGACAAGTACCAACCATTATTAGGGTTAATTAACATGCCAAAAGTGATAATAACACATAACACATCAACATAGTAACACAACCTAGGTTTACTACCGTTTTAGACCTAAAAGAATTACCAAATTAGCATTAATAACCAATTTCATGCATTAAAACACCTAAACAATTACCAAAGAAGTTGTAGAAGCTTACCTCATCGCTGCATTCCATGTGAAAGCTACTATTTATTCAAAAGTAGGTCCATACACTACTACTTGAAGCATAATGCCACAAGGGTAAACAAAAGTAGGGAGGAATGCCACTTGTGGGAGTGGCGTTTGGGCCAATCGCCACTTACCTATAGGCGCTGGTGCCCAACGCCACTCCTGATAGTGGTGTTGGCTGCCAGAATACAAGCAGCATGCACAATTTGACCAAAAACATGATTTTCGTGTTTACCAAACCCAAAAAACTCACATACAGAGATGATTGCACATAGAACATTTACCAAACATGTCATAATGTGTGAAACATGGTGAAACAACCTAGATCTATTCATGACATGCTTAAAAATATTCAAGCTTTACATGCAAAACATGCTAAAGATTCAAGCTTTATATGTAAAACATGCAAAAGACACAAACTTTACATAAAACGTGTATAAGATGCAAGCTTTATGCGTAAAAAATCAAAATGATACAACTTTACATGTTAACATGCAAAGAAACAAGCTTTATGCATGCAAACATACAAAGATAACAACTTTACACATTAAAATACATAAAGACACAACCTTTATGCATCAAAACTCAAAAAGACATGATTTTTATGCATTGAAACATGAAAATAAATAATTTTTATGCATTAAAACATGAAAATAAATAATTTTATGCATGAAAAACAAGTTAATGGCATTGAATAATTCAGATTTGGAATGAAACACATCAAAACATGCAAAGAAAATGACTTTTAAGATTTATAATGCATGTACATGGCATTTAATGACATTTAAACCAAAGAAACATGTATAAACATCTTTTAATCTTGTTAATAGAAAATTACAACAAAGAAACATGAATCAAAACACCATGCAGATCATAAAAACACATGAACAATCATGAAAACATCAAGAAAAATAAAGATTAGAACACTTGCCTTGCAAGGAATTGAATTGGAAGTGCTTGAGTACCCTCAGATCTGAATTGAGTGACTTTTTGGTTGCTTTCTAATGATTTACAGTCACTGGAATGTTGTTTGAATAGATTGAATGCTTTGAAACGCCTTTTGAATGCAAAAAGATGCCAACTTTAAAGAGTTTTCGGTGCATACAATTTAAAAAGATGAAGTTTTTGTGTATCTATCAAGTGAATTCAAAGAGTTGGTTTAGTAAACCAAACCCTAAATTTGTATGAGCTGCTGTCCCCCCCCCCCCCCCTAAAAATTAGTTTTAGATAAGTATTTATACCCGAATTAGCTTAAAACTTAAGCTAGGGTTACCATCATCACTTTCCTATTGAAAACCAATGACTTAAGCTTAAAGTAAAAGATATTTTGGTCAAAATGGTCTTACTAGGCCTTAGGACATGTGTACGACTCTTATGGATCATCCCGGGCTGAAACAGCTTGAAACCGGGCTTTTTACAGTTGAAATCGTGCTACTGGCGTTGGGGGGCCAACGCCAGTCTTCCTTGTGGTGTTGAGCCCAATGCCAGTCATAGAAGCGGCATTGAGCCCAACTCCACTTGGAAGAGTGGCATTGGGCCCAACTCCACTTTGAAAAGTGGCGTTGGGCCCAATTCCACTCTGAAGAGTGGTGTTGGGCCCTTTTGGGCCTCCAAACGTCAGATTTTGTGAAAATGTATGTAAGAGAAAATGTGCAGAATGGCCTAAACTATCAACCCTCAAAATTTTAAGTCATTCTGATACTCATAAAGAAAGTTATGATAAAAATCATCTGAAAAATGCATTGTTATGCTTAAAATAGAAGTTTTATGTAGAAACATGCTTTGTAAGCTTAGAAAATAATTCAATTGTGGCTATGCAATCTCTAAAAATCAATTGTCAACTCAATTCATGCTATTTAAAACATGAAAGATCATCATTGGGCCTCCGAGCCGCTTCCTCATTCCTGCATCCAAAAATAAGGTGTTAATAGTTTGCCCCCATTTTGTCGGAGGTTTGTAGTATTATCCAATAGTATGGAAAATGACAACAAAGCACTAACCATATAATTTTTGGAAAAGAAATGCGTACCTCAGCTCTGGAAATGTGGAACCTTACCTCGGACGTCGGCTGCCTCAGTTTGACTCCATGGGGAACACATAATTAGAAATATGCTCCTTTGGGGGTAGTGATGTCCTTTGGTTGAGGGCAATCCTCTGAAATTAACTCCATCAGGCAATCCTCCAAAATTAACTTCATGGTCAAGGGCAATCCTTTTAACTCCGTTGGGCAATCCTGCAAAGCTATCTTCATGGTTGAGGGTAATCCTCCAAAACTTGCTTCTTTGGGCAATTCTCCGAAGTTGTCTTCATGGTTAAGGGCAATCCTCCAAAACTCACTTCTTTAGGATCCTTCGAAGCCATCTTCATGTCTGAGGGCAATCCTCCCTTTTTCGTTTAGCCCTATTGGTGTTTAGAAAATGCGTTTTAGCACTGGCATTTTAGCTAATTAATGCGTCTGGCACTGGTGTTTAGCAAAGACTATTATCCGACATTATCAATCTTCAACTCAGCTTTATACTTGAATCTCATTGAATCTTTTGGACTTCACTAGGGAATAGTATTGTCTGCTCCTTCTGATTACGACTCACACTGGGGAAAAGCATTCTAGTTATATTCCTTCAAATTTATCTGGAAAATCTTCTGGTTTGATAATTTCTGGGAATTCTGGAGTTTTGACCATAATTGTCTATAATTTCTGCCATTATTCTAAAATTTGCCCCTAGTTAGACTTGATCCTTGAACTTTCATGCCCCCAAGTATGGTTTCCAATATCTTAGATGGCATTGACTTTACTTGTGGCTTTTTTTTACCTAGTAGATATATTCATGTCTTGTATGGGATGCATGGAACATATTTATGCTTAATCTAGCTAATGCATATTGTATGTTTTATGCATGAATTCTTATGCTCAAACTATGTCCTATAGGTGCATGATATATTGTGATATATAACTATATGAAATGCATGAAGTTGTGGATATGGAATGTCATGCATAGAATCCTCCTAAATTCATGAAAATTTGTGAAGATCATCGAAACGTATGTAGAAGCCAGTAAAGGACCCAATGGCATTATAAGGGGTTGTGTTGACTTGACTGATGTTGAGATCAACCCCTGAACTATAGATTTCATCCATGGTGGAAACTTGATAGTTGCTGCTAGTGATGGGTCATATTACAAGAACCAAGGACCTACCCCCGATCATTTAGTACTGTATTGGACGGTACAGGCCTAGGACTTGCCCTCGAGCATTTGTTTAAGAGTTTATTGATAGGACGAATGTCTTGTACAAGCAACTTTAACGAATGCACCCTTGTTGGTCTCATATTTGTCTCACTTTATTTGCTTAATGTTGCCTTTTCTAGTTTGAATGCAATGACACTAATCACATGATAAGCAAATTTGACAAACACTCAAAGTCAATCTTTATTCTTTTAACAATAGTACAAAAGTGTAATTTACTCACTATACAAGACATTACTGCTACCGTAAACCATCCCTTCGGGTTTTCAAAATTCATTTTCAGAAAAATTCAATTGATGGTAATGTTAATGAAAAAGCTGTCCAAAACCAAATCAGAGTGAAAATCATTTTTCTTGCACATTCAAATATGAATACAATCAACTCAACACTTTTACAATTCTCACAAAAACTCTCTGGTGTTTAGTGGGCAGTGTTTACCCTCAAGTCAAAACATAAGAAAGTTTAACTATATGCTTGCCTCTTAATCACAAGTCCTCCACTTGAATGTACTGGAAGTACAAATCTGAGGGTCTTTCATTTGGTTGTAACAAGGCTGTAGGTAAGGTAGGATCTTAGAGGAAGAAAAGGGTAAATGCACTTTAACTCCTGGAATTTCAAACTTGTGAAGGAATGCATTCCAACTTAGCTTACTTGTCAAGAGTATTCAAAATAGGAAGTACATCAAGGATACTCATTGCTCTTACTTTCTTCTTCTTTTCTTTTCTTTTTCACTTTTTTTTCAAAATATTT
>CANYLF011241366.1:0-12762 GCA_948193215.1 Bocquillonia castaneifolia
ACACATAAGCTTAAGCTAGCCCCTTTTCCCAAGTGTTTTTATTAGGTTTGCACTTAAACCTATCCTCCTAAGCTAATCTTCAAACATAAGCTTAAGCTTGCCCTTAACCCAAGTATTTTCATAGGATAACACTTGAACCTATCCAAGCACATAAGCACTCATCCAAGATCATGATCATTCTTCACCATCACACTCAAGAACTTCATCATCTTAAAAGCTTTGATATCTCTCATAAACTTCTTACACTTCCATTACTTCCTCCTTAACTTCATCACAAACTCTCATATGCTTGCATTGCATTAATTACCTAGAAAAGCACTTAGCAAACATATTAGTGTTACACAAATGTTTTGTATCATCAAAATCACAAAAGGAGCCTTGAGGTCCTCAGGGCCAACATATAGCTAACCTATTTCCTTGTTTACTTTATCATGCACACATGCATACATGCACTTGCATTTCATGCATCACTCTAACCCTTCTATTTTGTAGGCAATTACAAGATGGCCAACAACATAAGCATCCAAAAAATTCGTGAAATTGTGAGAGATGAGGTATGGGCCATGTTATAAGAATTCTTGGGAATGCAACTTGAGAATCGTCCAATAAATCACCCTAGGAAGTGTGAGAAGGCTGACATATTCATATCTCTAAACTGTGAGGTCTAGAACTTGAATGATAAACGTATGTCCTTAAAGCATGAGATTCATAATTTGATTAATGAGAAGAAAAACCATGAACTGGAAAACATAAATTTTTGTTCAAAAAATAGGAGTCTGCCTGAAATCGAGGAAGGACCTTCCAGTCATCCTCCAATCCAAATGGGGATGCCATCGTTGAAATAAAAACATTAGATTCTGACACCACCAGCTCCAGAAAGTCACCCTTGGATGAGTCTTACCAAATTGAATGAAACATAGACTAGTTATGTTCACGTAACTAAGAACCCTTACAAGCATTCCCAGTTCAATCGATCCCTTCTAAAATCTTCGAAAAAGCACAAAAATAAGGACTGCTTAAACCAGAACCAACCAGATACCCTCCTAATGTCAATTCCGCTAGATACAACCCTAATGCCTACTGCAACTTTAGCCAAATAGCAGGACATTCTACAGACAACTGCACTAAACTTAAACACACCATTCAAGACTTGATCGATACTGGAAACACCGTTGTAGATGGCAGTAGCTAGCCTCTTTGTTGACTGAACATTCTCCAACTTTGATCAACCACTCTCTGAGGTATTTAGATGCTTGGAGAAGCAAGGGGGTGCTTGAACCTCAGACTGCTAAGAAGCCTGCTAACATAAATTCCCCCAACTACATCCATGGGGCTTATTGCATGTTTCATCAGGTAGATGGCCATTACAGTGACGAATGCACAAGGCTTAGGTATGAGATTCAAGATCTTATTGATGCTGGGAAAATCACAAGTCCTCAGGCAAGGCAGTCCGATACTTAGAACGACAATAGTCAAAGTTCCAGTTCTTAGAATGCTTTTCTAATAATGGTGTTGTTTTCATTTTTTGATCAATGATAGAACATTTGTTTAACTCTTGTTTGGTTGGTGTTTTCTAAAAAGAATGAATGCATGTCATTAATAATATTATGAATTCATTCCACTTCCGTCCATTTCTTCATTGCTTCATTTAACATTGGTACACTTGATATTATTGAGAAAAGAAAAAAAAAAGATTTTCAAACTCAGATTGATTTTTTTCCAAAGCAAGTGTTAAAGACCAAGCTTTCAATTTCCCTGTCTTAAAGGAATCCATTTTGATTGTTTCATTTCATATGAATACCGGATTCTCAATATAGTTCCAAAACCTGTGAGTGCTTGAGCCTTTATGAGCACTCATTGCTTTGTGCTACTATTTTCTTATTGAGTGTGTCTTGCATAGGAAGTGTTCATGAGAACTTGCCTTGGTATACATTTAAAATCCACATGATTATTTGAAGTATAAAAATGAAGAGAGCTCTTAGGATAAACTCTTAGCTTTAAAAGACTACTATGTTTGCCTCTAGAGAGCCAAAGTTGAGCCGTTAACCCTCTTTTTCTTTGAATTTGCCACATTAGCCCGATTAAGAATTTTCTGAAAAAATTTTCCTATCCTTTTCAATCCTTATGTGCACTAAGTTTCGTAACTCCATTTCTATGAAATGACTTGTGAGGTGATTTCATAATCTTGAATTCCTTGGAAAGTTTTTGTTAAGAGAGAAAATGAAAAAAAATGCTTGAAGAGAAAGTGAAAGAAAAAGAAAGTAAGAGCAATGGGCATCCTTGATATAGTCCATTTTTTTGGGAATACTCTTGATAAGTAAGTTAAGTTGAACTGCATTTCTTCACAAGTTTGAAATTCTAGAAGTTTTAATGCATTTACCCCTTTTTTCCTCTAAAATTTCACCTTACCTAAGCCCTATTACAACCAAATGAAAGACTCTTAGATTAGTATTTTCAGTATATTCAAGTGGAGGACTTATGATTAAAAGGCAAGCATATAGTTGAACTTCCATATGCTTTGACTTGAGTATAACCACTGCCCTTTAAACACTAGAGAGTTTTTTTATGAGAACTGTAAGTGTTGGGATGATTGTATTCAAGTTGGAATATGCAGGGTAAAATAATTTCCATTTTGATTTTGAAAAGCTTTTTCATTAAAATTTCCTTTGATTGAATTCCTTAGAAAATGAACTGTTAAAAGGATAAAGATTGATTTTTAATTTTAGTCAAATCTTCTCATCATATGATTAATAGCATTGCATTCAAACTAGAAAAGAAAACATCGGACAAATAAAGTGAATCAGATATGGGGCCAACAAGGATGCATGCTATGTTTGCCCTACTAGTCGGCTCTTGAATGAATGCTTGGGGGCAAATCTTTGGACCTGTATTATACCAACATAGCACTAGATACTCAGGGGTAAGTCCTTGGCTTATACAATCCAACATAGCTCTAAAAGAAACTCATGAAGGATGAAGTCAACATTCCAATCAACGAATGTCTTCTATCATCAAGAAGCAAAAACATGAACGACTTCAATACCAGCAACCCAACTTGTAAGCTCAAACATGTACGTAATCCCCTCAACCAAGGATGATGATCGGATCCCCAGTGCTCAACACAAGATTGAAGAGCATAACCATACTCACAACTTCATACATTTCAAGTAGCATACATCACAACATATCATACATCTATAAGACATAGTTTTAGCATAAGAAGTTATACATGCACCATGAAAAATGCATTAGTCTTCATATCTGTTACATGCAAGCACATGACATGCACTAGATTAAACATAAATATGTTTCATGCATCCATATAAGACATGCATACTTCTATGAGTTCTGGGGGCTCTGAAATCTTATGGCTGACCAAGGAAGAAAGAAAAGAGACCAGAATTGGCGGGTTCAGAACTCCAAGATGATGAGCTGATCGGTTCTTATTAACGACCAATCACTTCTTCACATAGCTGATCGGCCATTCATTTACTATAATGAAAATGTCGATCGACTAATCAAAGGGTTGATTAGTTCAACAAACAGAAGCTCTGGATTCACCTGTTCCATATTGCATACATACATACGTGTAGTGTTTAGGTCATGTAGCATAGGAGACAAGTAGGAAAAGCAAGATAAATATTGCATTCATTAGTAAATTAAACATGCATAAACAGGTTCAAAGGCCACAAAGAGCCACGATATAAGAGAACTAAAGTTCTGAAACTACAAATCCAACATGTAAGATCAAAGGAAGCTATTAGTAAGAAGCTCAATGAGATGCTCTCCTCCTCATCATCATGCTGATAAACGCCTTGCATTCCTGCAATCTTCTAGCACAACTCCTTAATCTTCCTCTCCCTCTACTTGCCGTGCTCCTGTGAAGCCTAGTAAGTGCCCAAAGCAAAAATGGAATAACTAGTTTTAATGTTCCAAATTCACAAATATGTTTTGTTAAGCACTTGTAGCAAAGCATTCACCATTTTGCAAGTTCATTTCTGTTCTCTTTATAGTACCAGGATCATTCTCTCTAATGCAACCACACGAGACTTCAATTCCTCAGTTGTAAAAGAGCCATCAGATGGTAATAAAGCACTAGTAGAAGGTTCACTAGTTTGCTCTGCAGGTGGTCGAGGTAATGGAAAAATACCATCCTAACGTCTTTTCTCTTACTGATGATTTTCCTCAACACTCAGACCCAAGGTTCTATAGAAGTAAGCATTAAGTTGTACACTTTTAAGCATTAACACTGGGAATGGCTCTCAGGCTACGTGATCTTCTATAAATAAATCAATCCCAAGATGCTTAAAAATATGAGTCATGACACCAGTAAAAGGTAAAGACCTTTTTGTCCAAACCTTTGCCATATAATGTAACATAGATCTAGGCAGATTGAATGGTCTTCCAGTCAGTAACATGGAAACAAGGAACATGTCATAAGGCTTACAACGAACCCCATATGGGTCCCGTGGGTATATGATGAGATAACACATGTTTTGGATCACTTTGATGTGGAATGGAATCTGAACTGCATGAGGAACATATGCTTCCTTCTTTAAATCATCACAAAGAAAAATCTTTGTCTGCTCTAAAGGAAAAATTTGATTTTCAGTCCAATTTTGCACATAATGAGTTGGAATGTTTAATAGCTTGGCTAAAAAGCCTTCAGTTAGAGTAAAAGCATGACCTTTTACCTGAGATGTAATGATCCCAGTTTCTAGATTTCTTCTGATGTTGGCTTAAAAGCGCTTCACCAGATCAGGATATATGGGGCATGTATCAGTAAGAAGATACATCCTTCCATGGAGCTTGAAGAACTCTAATAATCCACATTCTTCATATGGAGATACATCATCTATATATCCAAGAATGAAAAGTGACTTTTTATTAAGAGTTTTTATCCTATAAATTGAGGTCTCTGATGAGAAGTCAGAATTAGTTTGGGCTGTATCTATAAATTGAGGTCTCTGATGAGAAGTCAGGATTAGTTTGGGCTATATCTGAATGATTCGCTAACTATGAAGACTGTGTGATCATCTTTCTTTTATTCATTGGAAGCTAATAAGGAAAAGAGGATGCCTTTAGAGGAAGATAACAATGGATAAAATCGTGTATCAGAGAACGTGATAGTTTATGTATGAGAAACTAACATGTTTTTCTCTTAATTTGTACAGGGCAATTTTCAATGACAGACTATGGCATCAGCAGAGCCGGCTAAAAGGGCTCCCTTAGTCAACAACCTACGCTAACTAGGGATCATAATGATGCTAATTACTCAAGGTCTGGAGAGCGTAGCTTGATGGCAATTTTCAATGGCAGACCATGGCATCAGCAGAGCCAACTAAAGGGAGCACTTAGTCAACAACCTACGCTAGTTAAGGATCATGATGATGCTCACTCAAGGTGAGTGACAAGATTCACTACTATTCATATGCATGCATTGCATTTGTTTTATCTGTGGGTTATGTTTCCTCGAGATGATGAAGAATATCAATTATTCACATGTGCATCAACACATTGTTGACAAACTTGTCAAATGTGTTAATAATATTTTGCTGGCTCATAAATATTTATATACATGTTTGCATTGAACGGTTAACCACACATAAAACACTAATCTACTAAGCATACCTCTTTCACTTTGTTCTCTTACAAACTCCAGCATGAATCCAAACCTTCTCTCTAGCCTTCCTCTTCAAAATAAAAGCAGTCCTCGAACCAGATGGGATAGCGTATTTGTTAAAGATGTCCTTATTTCTAAAGTTGTTGATGTTTCTCTCTTAGAGAAATATGGAGTGTTAGATCTCTTTGATTGTCAAGGTTGGCGTTGTTTGTTAGTTGATGGTAAGCCAATATACCCTTTATTAATCAAATAGTTTTATGCTAATCTGGTTTTCACTCACAGCACTCGTACTCTTAAATCTTTTGTTAAGGGATGAAATATCACACTGGATAAGTCCACACTTGCACATATCTTGAATATTCCCTGTGATGGGTGGGGGGGGTTCAATCTTTGTCAAATTGGTGTTCTTTTCCAATTGCCCCTGTTGAACATACTAGAATTATTATGTCTGATAACTCCATTCGGTCTCATTTTGTTCCTTATATTGATCAAATCCCAGCTTTCTCTAGAGTTTTTCATCATTTGTGTTTCTATAATGTGTTTCCCAGAGATCCTCTTTTTCTCAAGGTAAATGAGCAAGACATGTTCTTCATCCCCATAATGTTGTCCAAAAAACCAATGAATCTTCCTGGATCAATATTCTCATACATGTCAAGTGTTGTCTCGAAAGATCTTTCACTGCCATATGGCGGTATTCTGACTCGGGTATTTGAGCACTTTGAAGTTGACTTAGACTCTATTAAGTATTTTATGAGAACACCATATCCTAGCTCAATGCTTGATCAATTGTATTTGACAACTTTAGAATAGGAAGCTCTTAGTAGATCTAAGGGAAAGCAACCCATGGACTCATTTGAAATAATGAGAAGTCATGAGGTTAGACCATTGTCTAATGTTGTTCCAGAGGATTTGAATCTGCCACAGGCTCAACATGTTCCTCAATCTTCCAATGCTCATTCATTGGAAAACATTTATTCAATGGTGTAAGAGGTTAATTCTCGCTTAGAAAGTATGGAAAAACATTTGTTGTTTCTCCAAAAACAACAAGCACAGACCTCTCAAACGTTGACAGATTTATTGACTATCTTGACCAATTCCTTTTCATTATCTTATTCATTTGTTTAATGATTGTATGATTTTATATTTTATTGCTCTATTATAAATAAACTGTCTTCTTTAGATTGCTAGAATGGTAGCACAACTTTCCCATTTATTTTTAATCTCATATCAAACCAGGCTGCAAATTGAACATGATGCAGTTTTGAGCAGGAAAAAGTTCATATAACTTGTTGAAAAGCATGAATACCAAGTCTAGGAATGTCATTCTGATTTATAAAGTTAAAACTTTGCTTAGCTGAACATGTTTAAGCATATTTTAAATGATATTGACCTGAAGCGTATGACATGATCATATCAAGTCTGAATGCAGCTTTTGTTTCCCTTATTATCATTGATCAATGCCATTTCTTCATCTGCATGTACATTTGTGTTTTCCCATCATCAAACTCCATTGTCAAAAGGTAAAGTTCAAATCAAATTGTGAGGTTTTGATTCATCTGTATTTTATGTTAACAAACTTCATTATCAGATAGTGAGGTTCAGTTCATCTCTACTTTGTATTAACAAACTTTATTATCAAGCGTTGAGGTTTGATTCATTTGTGTCAATGAACTTCATTATCAAGTGGTGAGGTTTGATTCATCTATGTTTCCATCAACTAACTTCATTATCAAGTACGAAAATTTGACCCGAATGTATTTCATATTAGCGTACCTCATTAATTGTGTTACATGTCAATAAACTTCATCATCAACTAATGAAGTTTGATCCGAAGTGAAATTTGATCCATCTGTGTTCATTATCAGTAAATTTAATTTCATTATCAAATAGTGGGGTTTCATTCTGTTTATGTCTCACGCTCAAGGTCTTAAGCTCATAAGTGTTGTGCATTCATCCTTGCATGGAAGTAGAATTTTTGACATCCACAATCACCATACAATTTGACAATGTACTTCCAAAAGAATATAAACCATGAGAGTTAAAGTCAAACCAAACATTTTCATAACCTTATCTTATGAAACCCACATTTCAAAACAAATAAAAAAGAAGAAGAAGAAGAAGAAAACTTCATAGAACCTTGTTTTAACACTCTAAAAGATTTTTGTCCCAAACTCTAAAAGCATTTGCAGAAATAGCCAAACCAGTGAAGCTGAAGAAAAATTCAGAAGTACTTTTCAGAGGCTTTCACACCAAACTACTCTAGAGAAGGCTTCTACGCATTTCCAAAAAACTCGAATTAAGTAATTTCTAGAGGCTTCCATGCCAAATCACTTTGTAGAAGGCTTTCACGCATCTTCAAAAAATTCAGAAGTAATTTCTAGAGGCTTCCACATCAAATCACTCTAGAGAAGGCTTCCATGCATCTCTAGAAAATTCAGAAGTAAATTTTTAGAGGATTCCATGCCAAACTTCTTTAGAGAAGCCTTCCACACATCTCCAAAAAATAGAGGCTTCCACGCCAAACTTCTCTGAAGAAGGCTTCCACACATCTCCAGGAAACTGAGGCTTCCATGCCAAACTTCTCTAGAGAAGGCTTCCATGCATCTCCAGAACACAGAGGCTTCCACCCCAAACTTCTCCAGAGGAGGCTTCCACGCATCTCCAAAAAATTCAGAAATAAATATCCAGAGGCTTCCATGCCAAACCACTATGGAGAAGGCTTCCATGCATCTTCAGAACACTCGAGTTGTATCCTTTGCCAATATCCTAAATTTTTTTATTTGGTTTGCTTTAATTATTTGTCATCGCTTATTCATATTATTGCTAACATTTCGAAACTCCGACAAAGCGAGGGCAACTGTAGACAACTGATTTTTGGATGCAAGTCATGGAAGTGGCTCAGGGTGCCCAATGATGAAAACGGTCTAGCATAGGACCACTCTCAATACCCATTTCTTGATTTGAAAGCAAAGAATGAAAAAATAAACTACTTTGGTTAAAACCGAAATAACATTTCATATTTTCTTTGAATGTTTTAAATTTTCAAAATATTTTCATGGTTTTCAACGTTATTTTTCCAATGAAAGTGTTTGCTAAAATTGCATGGTTTTCATCTTCAAAGTTAATTTCAAAACCAATGAGTGTTTGGCGTTCACGAAGTGAAAATGCAGTCATGTGCGTAATGTCTGTCTTCTAAGGGGCATAACTTTTGCTACAGAATTCCAAATCACTAAATTTATGTCTATTTCATAGTTCAAGACGTGCTCTACAATTTTGTCTCTAATAACAATTTTCTAATTCGACCGTTTTGGGGCTCAAAATTGCAAAAACATTTCGTTGCTCATGAACAGACAATCGGTTCATCATGAATAGACGATCGGTCGATCATGAATAGCCGGTCGGCTGTTCAAAAAACCAATCGTTTCTGTGATCTATAGAACAATAAAATTCACATTTTCTTGCAACTTGTGGGCCCAACAATCTATGGAATCAATTGGCATCATTTATTTCGGCCATTTGGGATGGAATACTACCAATTTTGTCCCCCACATTCATTTTTCATCATTAAAAGCCCTTAAATAACCAATTTATAAGTGGGTTTTAAGAAAATCAAGGATGGAGTTTTAAGCAAAATACAAGCCTAATGCTCCCCTGTAAATTCATCATCTTCTTATC
Source organism: Bocquillonia castaneifolia (assembly GCA_948193215.1). Taxonomy (NCBI): domain Eukaryota; kingdom Viridiplantae; phylum Streptophyta; class Magnoliopsida; order Malpighiales; family Euphorbiaceae; genus Bocquillonia; species Bocquillonia castaneifolia. The sequence continues at coordinate 9,299 of CANYLF011241366.1, forward strand.
TGGCAAAGGAGGTCTTTTTGGTTGCCATTTTCTGAAAAAACACATAATCTTTCATACACTTTGAAAATATTTTAGAAAAATAAGAAATATATATACATAAGAAAATTAAGTTTTCTCCAAGTTTTTTACTCTTTTAATCTTCAATTCTTTTCTAGAATTTAATCTTGAAGGCTATAATAAAACAACTTCTGAGGGCACACCATGCATCCATAATCAAAGGTCTCCATTAATTTTATTTCTTTAGTTTATTTCTTTTATTTTTATTTATTCTTTACTTGTTTGCTATTCTTATGTTCATGATGTTTTAATCTTGTGTTTTGATTGCTAATCTTAGTTTTCTTGTTGATTTTGCATTTAATATACATTTTTGTTGGTCTAGAATAATTTATTTGTCTGATTTAATTTAGTTTACTTCTTTATTTTACTAAATAACTTAGTTTATAAGTTTTAATGATAATTTCCATAAGTATATATGTTCTGATGTGGTATTTATTTAGTTTAGCATGGTTGTAACTATGTTATAATGTTTGGGATGATCCCATAATTTATTAAGTTAATTTTCTATTTTTGTAGTAAACTAACAATTTCTGTGTAGGAACACGACCCAGAGCCGATCGGTCCTTTGTGGACAACTGATCGATTGTCCTCCTCAATCGATCAGCCGATCTCACAGGACTGATCGGCTGATCATCCCTATACCCTAGAAGTTTTCATTTTTTTTTTAAATTAATTAGGGTTAATTGGATGAATTAATTAATTTGGTAATTGCTAAAATTAATCTAGAAACTTATTTCTCCTTCCCTTTCTTAAGGATTTACTTTATAGCATTTATTTTATACTTGTTTTGTAATTTGTAATAATTATTTTTTTTGTACCTTTATTTTGTATTTGTTATTATTTTATCACATATTTGCATGATTTAGGATTAATTAAAATTAATAATTAAAGTCGGTAATTTTAGATAAAATTGTTAGAAAATCATTTCCCCTTCCATTTTCTTTAAGGTTGAATGTATTTTATTTATTTCCATATTTTGTTAACTACTTTGTATTATTTTATATAGTTTGTAAAAACCCAAGAGGTAGGGGGGGTGAATTGGTGCGGAATAGAAAATAAAAAATTGCTTCAAAAATGAACATAAAGAATTATAGTGGTTTGGACCCAACTTGTCCTACATCCACTCTCCCAAAGACCTCTTTGGGGTTCCACTGTAACAAGCGACTACAATGGAGATTTCAAAGGCTATCTCCAACCTTTACACTGTGAGATTTCAAAGGCTATCTCACGACCTTTATAATGAAGATTTCTAAGGCTATCTTGAATCTTTACAAAAAGAATTCTAAGGCTCTCTCCAAACCTAGTGTTTACCAAGGATTACACCAAACCTAGTGTTTACAAGGCTAACACCAAACCTTTACAACAGTTTTACAGGGCTAACTCACAACCTAGTGTTTACTAAGGCTAAGACCAAACCCAACCCAAGTGTTTCCCAATCCTCACAAAGATTGACACTTGTACAAGGTAGAAAGATGACTCAACCCAAGCAACAAATGCTCTAGAGTAACAACTACCCACAAAAAACCAAATTGTGCTAAAATTACAAAGAAATTGATTCTATGTTTGAAAGATGTTATGAGAGTATTATGGAGGTGGTTATTACTCCAAAATACTCATTTTGATGGGTATTTATAGGCTCATAAAGAGTTATGACCGTTGGCCACACTTCCCCATCAAACTTCACCTTTTTTAGGGCTGTTTTTTGGTCTGTCAGAGTGCCCATCGTGTGCATAAAGTATCGGTCGCAGGGGTGACATTCAAATCTCCAATGGATACTTCAAAATATGACCATTAGGGCTTTCAGGGCTCCCTGTCATGTGCATGATGGCCTCGGTCAAGTCCACAGCTGATCCTTCAGGATTCTCGGATACTTTTTGGAACTTTGGGTATGAAATTTCTAGTCACGCTTGTGATTTTACGACACCCATAACTTTTTATAGAGAACTCCAAATGCTCTAAAATTTTAATGGTGACTTCATCAGGCTTTTTTCTACAACTTTGTATCTCACAAAATTTTTCCAGTTCCATCATCTTCATGCCCTAATCAAGACATTTAGGTGCTCCAATATTTCGAGCACTTCTCACTCTAACAGCCATTTCTCCCAAACTACAACTCCTTTTGATGTGATTCAAAAGCCTTATGAAAATAGACTTCAGGGGATATAAGTCAATAAAAGTTCATGTCAAAATTCCATCTCTAGAAGATCTGACGTTATTTTGAACATGCTCTATGTGCATAGACTTTTGCATTCAATCATGAGCATAATTCACTTAAAAATCTATAACTCCCAAAATAATGCTCTAAATTGAATTCCAATTTTTGCTCTAGAAAGTAGACATCTGTAGCTTTCCATCTATATATAATGTGACCATATATTATCTCAATAGGTGTGCCTAAAGCTACTCCAAAATCTGGCTTATTGTGTAGTCTCACCGTTGCCTTCTTTGAATTTCTTCAAAGCTTGATTTTCTAATCAACCATAGCCATTACCAAACTCTCCAAATCACATCCTAAGCTTATAAACTCCAATCTCTCACCTTTTCCCAAGTGTTTTCATCAGGTTCAAACTTAAACCTATCCATCTAAGCTAATGCTCACTCATAAGCTTAAGCTAGCCCTTAACCTTAGTGTTCTCTTAGGATAACACTTAATGTAACGACCTGAAATCGATCACCATTTAATACGCATTAATATGTATAATCATAGTAATTAATCATAAATTAAAATTCCATTGAAAATTTCCTTCGAAAATAAATTTTTCTCTGAAATTTAAGGTGCAACGATCGTTTTGAAATAGCAACGATCGTTGTGAATTTTACAACGATCGTTGTGAAATGAACAGTGATCGTTGTGAAAAACACGAAAATCAGCAAAACTTCCCGAGAGGTACACGAGCTCGTGGGAAAACAGCAACGAGCTCGTTGCAATTAGCAACGATCGTTGTGAATAGTGCAACGATCGTTGTAAGCCAAAAATCACAAATCCGAAATTTTCGAACAGAAAACACAGTTTAAAAACAGTATTTCTGGCTTACCGCAGTAAAACCGTACTTAAAACAACTCAAAATCACATTAGAATACATATCAAACTCTTCACACTTAAAAATACCATAATGTTAATATCCAAAAATCGTTGAAAACATAATCAACATATATTGAACCAAAAATCAACTTTATTCAAATATATACTCAAATCATCTTTATTCAACATATTTTACCAATATCCTTTACACATATTAACACTTCAAATGGTTCAATACACGAATGCCAATTACAAATTAAAAACCAATGCATACATACATAAATGCATAACCAAATGCTCGTATCCACTGGCCAACCTCAACGTCTACTGAAATGCACGCAGACTTCTAACTTTAACCTGAAAAATATGCCAAGGGGTGAGCTGG
>CANYLF011241823.1:0-14377 GCA_948193215.1 Bocquillonia castaneifolia
AAAATAATGTAACAAATTAATTTTCATTTATACCAAACAAATAAATCATAGATTTGAAAATAAATTCTACAAAATTTTATGAAATTCATTTATACTAAAATGAAAATGCACGATGTTTACACCATCTAAATTATACTAACAACAGTATACCCCTAATGTATCCTTCCTCGTTTACTATGCTAAAAGCAATTGTTTAAACAAATTCAAATAACTAAGTTTTACCCATTCTTCTCCAACTCTTTCACTAACTTAATAACTTGATGGCAAACTCTATCACGTTTTCTTCATTCTACGTTCAACTTGTTGGTGTGAGCTATGTTTTTTTATATTAGTAGAGTGATTGTAGGAGAAGATCATGTAAATCTATTAGTTTAGGAAAATTAAATATACCTTCCTTAGTATAAGATTATTGTTGCTATTAACCATATATAGAATGCTCACCTACCACTGTGTACTGTGTATATAAACACACATAATTTTCAATAAAGATACAGAAAATTCTCCCTACATTTTCTCCTTTGTAACATGGTATCAAAGCAAAGATCCAAACACCTACGAAATTTCCTGACCTGAAACCAAAATAAAATCTGAAACCATGATAAAACCAAGTGATATTCCAGACCGTAAAGAGTATGGTGCGAATCCTATAGCCACCATTCTTGAAGACCTGACAAGAGTTTTAACCCAAACTCAAATCCAAAATCAGACAACAATATATGACACTTCCGCTGCACATATCGGCATGAAACTAGATGGATCAAACTATGCTTTATGGTCCCAGGTTGTTGAGATGTACATCTTAGGAAAAGATAAACCAGGATACATTAATGGAGACTTCCCACAGCTAGAATCAACTGATCCTGGTTTCAGAAGGTGGCACACTGAAAATGCACTTGTGAAGGGATGGTTAATCAACTCCATGGATCTATCACTTATTGGCAACTACATTCGTTTCCCTATAGCAAAACAAAGTATGGGATTCTATTGCCACCACCTATTTTGATGGAACTGACACTACTCAAATGTATGATATGAAAAGACGTGTAACTAGAATGAAACAAGTCAAAGGATCTATTAAATCTTATTACAATGGTATTCAAGAACCATGGAGGGAAATTTATTTTTGCCGTCCAAATCCAATGGAGTGTGTAGGTGACATAATGAAGTACAATTCAATATTGCAAGAAGACAGAGTCTATACCTTCCTTGATGGCCTAGATGACAGATTAGACAAGATTCAAAGTGATGTACTCCAAATACAACCATTCCTTACAGTTGAATAAGTATACACTCATGTTAGAAGAGATGATATAAGACAAGCTGTAATGTTACAAGGCACTGAAACAACCACAGGTACTGTTATGGCATCAAGAGGAAACAAGGGAGGACATCAACCAACACTCCAGTTGTTAAAAGTAGGAAGTTCATCCACAACCGATGGAAAATCAAATGCAGGATCAAAACCTAAAGGACACCTAGAGGAAAGAGGCTGTACACATTGTGGCAACATGAAACATACACGCGACACCTGCTTTAAGGTGCATGGGTATCCTGAATGGTGCAATTAACTCAAGGCACGAAAACAACGAGAGGCCAATGGAGGCACAGGACGAGCAGCCTTGGTACATGCAGAACCACAGTTATCTCTCATTCCAGATTTTGTCCCCATAAATGAGAATACCAGTACAATAGATTAAGGTAATCCACTGAACAAAAATAATGGCTATGCTCTGTTAACTCCTAACTAAGGTGATTGCAGTAAATGGATAATAGACTCGGGTGCATCCGACCATATGAAATTTTGTTCAGATGACTTCATAAAGACCACAAAAGCTAAACGAACCAGTGTAGAGAATGCCAATGGACAAACTTACCCAGTTGCTAGAGCTGGAGCTCTAGCTTTATCTCCCTTCACATCCCTGCCAAACTGAACCGGTCAATTTTGGTTCGGTTTTCAATTTTGGATTTTTTGTCAAAAAACTGAACCGAACCAAACACCGACCGAAATATAGGCTAAAAAACCGTACCGAACCATAAAATTGACTGAAATTGCAGTTTGGTTTAATTTTCAATTTTACCCATATACAGTACGATTCAGTTTTGGTTTTGAAACACTAAAATATTTTGGTTTTGTTTTGAACCAATGCACACCCCAACTGTCAAATACTTTACTTGTCCCATCTCTTGCACATAAACTGATGTCTGTTGGTCAAGTTACTAAAGCGCTAAATTGTGTTGCTATGATTTTTCATACTTTTTGCCTTCTCTAGGATATTCACACCAAGAAGATCATTGTCGTGGCACTAAGCGAAAGGGGTTATATTACATAGGTGACTTCAGTTCATGACAGGCTAACATCATATACCATTCCAACAATGCAAAGGAGCAACAGATTTGGTTATGGCACCATCGCCTAGGACACCCATCCTTTAGCTACATGAAACACTTGTTACCAGATCTGTTCTCTAGTTCTCATAATTCAGATTTGAAGTGTGATACCTATATTCTAGCTAAAGTTCATCGTGTACCATTCCCCAGTGACTCAAATAAAAGAACTATTCATTTTTCCTTAATTCACTCTGATGTCTGGGGCCCTTCTCCAGTTACTACCACACTTAGTCACCATTGGTTTGTGATTTTTATGGACGATTGCACGTGAATGACTTGGCTATACATGTTAAAGAATAAAGATGAAGTATTTGGTGTGTTCAAAGCATTTCATAAGCTAATACAGAATCAGTACTCAGCGAATTTACAAATCCTCCGATCTGACAATGGAGGTGAATATGTCAATCATAATTTTAGAGAATACTTCCAATAGAATGGCCTTCTTCATGAAACCTCATGTGCACAAATGCCACAACAGAATGGCATTGCTGAGCGAAACAACAGACATATATTGGAAACTGCTCACTCCTTACTCATTAAAGCAAATATGCCTAATAAATATTGGGCAGATGTAGTAATCACATCAATTTATCTATTAAATAGAATGCCCTCAAAGGTGTTGAACTTCAAGGCACCATTACAGGTCCTATTAACTCATTTTCACCTTCTGCTTTGTTGCTCCCTCCACACATATTTGGTTATGTTGCTTTTGTTCACCTCCCTAAAAATCAATACAACAAACTTGATCCTTGTGCAATTCATTTTATTTTTTTTGGGATAACTACACAAATAAAGGGCTATTATTACTACGATCCTATCACTAAACGTTCATATGTTACTATGGAAGTAACTTTTCTGGAGTTCAAAAATTTCTTTTCAAAACCAATATCAGATTCTACACTTCATGGGGAAATGAAAAATGAAGAGTAGAATTGGTGTACAGATATCTAGAATAATATTATGGTTCCAACTGCCACACCTATACTTGGAAACCAAGCCCAACGTACCTGTGACTTGACAAGTGGTGAAAAAATTGTGACTAATGAGAACATAGAGACTGTAGCTGATGGTGAAGTAGAAACCGTAGAGGATAATGACGCACTTGATATTCTGAATCTGAAAGTGCTCTTGAAGGAAACCCACTCTCTCATGTACATGACACCCATGATTTGGCGAATAATCTTGAGGTAAGCTTGATATGGGTTAATTTTATATATTTTTTATAATCAAAATCATCTATATTCAATATTATTTTGCCTTAAGAATAATTGATTTTGCTGTTTATTTGTTTATTAGGTCAAATTATGAACTTTGGTTGAAAATCAAAGAAAAAGGAGTAAAAAAATGCCTGACATGGGTTGTAACATAGGATAGCCAGGTCATGTCGAGGTCATGTTGAGGTTATGTCCAAGTTATGTTGAAGTCATGTTGACTAAGAGACATGATGGTGAGATGAGAATGCACGTGGAAACGGAAAGGAAGTGGTATGGGCATGACACGGGTTAGCCAACCCGTGTTGTGGTCATGTTGCGACTAAAACAACCTAAAATAAGGAGGTTAGCCCTATTCTAAATTTAAGCATGAAAAGGATCTATATAAACTGAGAATTTCAACACAATAAGCAGAAAAACTCTCTTTCAAAAAGGACACAGTAATTCATTCAAGCAAGATTTTAAAGGGCAAGTTCAAGATTCAAGATTCAAGATTAAAAATGGGTTTTCTTTCTTTCTTCATGTTTCTCTCAACTTGTAATTATTGTTTAGGTGCTCTTCTTCCATTATCCATTAACTAATTTTCTTTTTCAAGTATAGGATGATGTAGTTGATTTTAAATCCTATTTAATTTAATTTGAGTGTTCTCCCTAGATCTATGGATTTTACTGATATGCATTAATGCTTGATTAAAGCCTAATCACCTTTATTTCATGAATTGAGATAGTTTAATTGCTTTGCGACATAAGAATTAATCCATAGCTCTAATTAACAAAACTTAGAATTATTAATTACTTTTCAGTATAGGAGTTAATAAGACTTTGGCATATTAAAGGTTGGTAATTATGACTTGGGTAATTAGTTCTCTAATAAGATTAGTTGCTTGATGATACAAGAATTAATTGAAAGATTGAATTAATTATTAGGGTTAGTTTTATAAGTCCGCGTACGATTATAGACAATTTCCTCAGTTTCATAAATGAGAAAACTTGATTAGATTAAATAGGGGGAAATTAATGAAATCTACCCTATACTTGAGCTTAGCTATATTGATTATGACCTTTACAATTTATTTGCTTTTATTTTAATTAGTCCTTTAGTTAATCAAAATAATATATTTATCTTGATCTAGCAAGATTGAAATAATTAATATCATAATTAAATCAAATCACTTTATTACTGATCACTTTATTACTTGTTCGATTGTGTATTCTTGCACAGCCCGCATCTTGTTTTTAGCGCCGTTGCTGGGGATTAGGTTTTGTTTATTTTTGTTTGGTTAAATCTTTTTTTGAGTTCTTTTTTTGTTTTTTATTAGGTGCCATTTCGATTTATGTTGACTAGGAAAAAGGTGAAAGAAGAAAATCTTGGACCTGATCCTGTTGATTCTGAAATCAAAAGGTCCACTAAAAATAGAAGAAGAGCAGCTCAAAGGGCTGGACAGAGGAAATTTTAGCAACCTATGGCTGGTGTTGATAATAAAACCCTTTAGGAATATAGTGCACTGAAGGTTATGGTGCAATCAGGTATTGTGTATCCTGAAATAGCTAAAAATAATTTTGAGATTAATCCCAATTTTATTTCTATGGTGAGGAATAATGCACAATTTAATGGATTTCCTAATGAAGAACCCCATCATCATCTTAAGGTGTTCTTGGAAGTCTGTGGGTTAGTAAAGAAGAACAATGTACCTCAAGAGACAATCAGGATGCTACTCTTTCAATTCTCTCTTACAGAAAGAGCTAAAGCTTGGTTGGACTCGATACCTGCTGGTTCTATTACAACTTGGGCACAGTTGAGTGAGGCTTTCTTAGATAGGTTCTTTCTCCTTGGAAAGACTATGCAAATGAGAAACAACATTACTGAATTCAAGCAATATGATGGAGAAACCTTTATGAAGCTTGGGAGAGGTTTGAGGAGTATTTAAGGAAGTGTCCTAATCATGAGTTGCCTGAGTGGATGGTGGTGCAACACTTTTATAAGGGCTATTGTGATGAATTGAAACATACCATGGATGTTGCAGTTGGTGGTTCTATTATGGGTAAAACTATTAGTGATTCTCGCAAGCTAATTGAGGAGATGGCACTTAATAGTTATCAATGGCCAACTGAGAGGTAAACTGGTGTTAAGAAAATGGCTGGGGTGCATGAGGTGAACTCAACTCACGCTTTGCAAGCACAGGTCAGTGCTAACCAACATGCTTTGCAAAATTTGACTAAGATGATGGAGAGGTTAAATGCTAGGTTTAACAATCATCAAACTGTTATGTATTGTGATCTATGTGGGGGGAACAGTCATAGTAGTAGGGATTGTCAAAAGGGGAATCCATTTGCCCCTGAGCCTGAGGAGCAGGTTAATTATATTGGTGGGAATTATGGGAACAATTTCCAACAAAGGCAAGTCAATAACCCATATTCTAGCACATATAATCCTGGATAGAGGAATCACCCCAATTTTTCTTGGGAAGGCAATAATCATAGAAATAGTCACCTCCTGGATTTCAGTAACCTGTTCAACAAAATAAAGGGAGAGCTGATATGAGTGATAGTAAGCTTGATAGTATATTAGAGATGTTGGCTAGTCAAAGTACTCAACATAGTTCTGCCATTAAGAAAATTGAGGAAACAGTCAGTCTACTGGCAAAGAACACTCAGGCTTCTATTCACAAGTTGGAGATTCAAATGGGGCAGATAGCCCAATCTATGAATTCTAGGAATCCTAGCACATTTTCTAGCAATACTGAGGTGAATCCCAGACAATGTAGTTCCATTTCACTTTGGAGTGGTAAAGAATTGGAATCTCCCAAGGTTGATGTTGGGAAATCAACACCAGTTGGTCCTCAAGTGGTGATTGAGGATGTAGTACATGAACCAAAGGCGGAAGATGATGGTAAGAAGGCTGAACCCACACCTACTGCATCAGAAGTAGCCACTTATTAGCCTAGGGTTCCATATCCTCAAAGGTTGAAGAAAGCTCAACAAGACCTTCAAAGGTATAGGTTTCTGGATGTGTTTAAGAAATTGCACATCAACATTCCATTTGTTGAAGCTCTTGCCAACATGCCTGCCTATGCAAAGTTCTTGAAAGATGTCATATCTAGCAAGAAGAAATTGGAGGAGTTTCAGACAATTGCATTGACTGAGGAGTGCAGCAGCATCATATCTCAGTGAGTTCCTCTTAAACTTGAGGACCCAGGGAGTTTTACTATCCCCTGTGTGATTGGTGATTGTGCTTTTAATAGATGTTTATATGATTTAGGTTCTAGTGTGAATTTAATGCCATATTCTTTGTTTAAAAGACTAGGACTTGGAGACATATCACCCACTACACTTACTTTGTAATTGTTTGATAGGTCTATTAAGAGACCCGTAGGGATTATAGAGGATGTCTTAATTAAAGTTAATGAATTTATTTTCCCTGCTGATTTTGTTGTGCTTGATTTTGATGCTGATGTTGAGGCTCCATTGATTTTGGGTAGACTTTTTATGATACCTCTTGTGCTTTAGTTGATGTTCATGATAGTAAGTTAACTTTGAGGGTTAAGGAAGATAGTGTAGATTTTAATGTGCAAAAGTCTATTAAACAACATGACACTAGTGATCCTTGCATGCGTATTGATGTGATTGATGATTGTGTTAATGTTGTTTTTATTTCTGATACTGATGTTAGCAAATCTTTAGAGAATGGTGTTAAGAGTAATGCTAATGCTGAAACTATGATGAGTTCTATACCTTTACATCCTAATATTACTCCTACTCCACCATCTATTGAGAAACCTCCAACTCTTAAGCTTAAACCATTACCTAGTGGGCTGAAATATGTTTTTATGGGGTCTAATAATACTTTACCATTGATAGTTAACTCTAGTTTAACTAATGAGCAAACCATGATTACTATTAAGTACATTAGGAAAAGGGCTAAAACTATAGGATATTAAATTTCTAATAATAAGGGAATTAGTCCTACTCTTTGCATGCATAAAATATTAATGGAAGATGATGCTAAGCCTTGGGCTAAAGCTCAAAGGCGCTTGAATGATAATATGCAGGAAGTAGTTATGAAAGAAGTGCTTAAATTGTTAGATGCAGGAATTATATATCCTATTTCTGATAGTAAGTGCGTTAGCCTAATTCAATGTGTTCCTAAGAAGGATGGAATGCAAATGGTAGAAAATGAGAAGGGGGAACAAATTTCCACATGCTTGGTTGTAGGATGGAGAGTGTGCGTTGACTATAGGAAGCTAAATTCTACTCCTAGAAAGGACCATTTTCCATTACCTTTTATTGATTAAATGTTAGAACGTGTGTCTGGTCATGCTTATTATTGTTTCCTTGATGGTTTTTCTAGTTATTTGTAGATTCCCATTGACCCCGAGGATCAACATAAGACTACATTCACATGTCCTTATGGCAACTTTGCTTATCGAAGGATGCCATTCGATTTGTGTAATGCCCCTGCCACCTTTCAAAGATGTATGATGGCCATTTTCTCTGATTTGGTTGGAAAATGCGTTAAGGTGTTTATGGATGACTTTACAGTGTTTGGTGACACCTTTGAGGAGTGTCTAGAAAATTTGGATAGGGTGTTGCAACGTTGTGAAGAGGCAAACCCAGTGTTAAATTGGGAAAAATGCCACTTTATGGTCCAGGAAGGCATAGTTCTAGGCCATAAAATTTCATCCAAGGGGATTGAGGTAGATAGAGCTAAAGTGGAAGTAATTAAAAAACCTCCAATCCTCACTAGTCTAAAAGTTGTCTGGAGTTTCTTAAGGCATGCATGGTTTTATAGGTGCTTTATGAAAGATTTTTCTTTGATTGCTAAACCTTTGTGTAATGTGTTAGCTGAAGATGTTGTTTTTATGTTTGATGATGATTGTATAGATGCATTTAATAGGTTGAAGAAGGCTTTAGTAAGTGCGCCTATTATTATAGCTCCGGATTGGTCTATGCCATTTGAGCTTATGTGTGATGCTAGTGATTATGCTATAGGAGCCGTGCTTCGGCAAAGAAAGAATAAGTTGTTGTATGTGATTTCCTATGCTAGTAGGACATTAAATGATGCTCAAATTATTTATGCAACGACTGAAAAATAGATGCTTGTTGTAGTTTATGCTTTTGATGAATTTAAGTCTTATTTGCTTGGTTCTAAGATGACAGTTTATACTGACCATGCTGCAATCAAGTATTTGATGGCTAAAAAGGAATCAAAACCTAGGCTAATTCATTGGGTTTTATTGCTGCAGGAATTTGATGTGGAAATCAAGGATAAAAGGGGTCGAAAAACCTAGTAGTTGATCATCTCTCAAGGTTACAACTTGCTGATGATTTCAATAAAGGTGAGAAGGTGATTAATGAAAGGTTTCCCGATGAATCATTTATGGTGGTTGAGGTAAGTGTTCCTTGGTTTGCTGACATTGTGAATTATTTGGTGTGTGGCATATTACCTTATGATATGAGCTACCAATAAAAAAAGAGGTTCAAGCATGATTGTAAGTTTTATTTTTGGGATGAACCCTTTCTTTTTAAGTTTTGTGGTGATGGCATTATTTGTAGATGTGTTCCTAATGATGAAATCGTTAATATTTTGAATTATTGCCATGGCATGCATTATGGTGGTCATTTTGGTGCATGTAGGACAGTTGCTAGAGTTTTGGAATGTTGTTTCTATTGGCCTACAATGTTTAAAGATTGTAAAGACTTTGTTATTCATTGTGAACCATGTCAAAAGATCGGTAATATTTCCAAGAGGAATGAAATGCCTTTGAATATCATTTTAGAAATTGAGTTGTTTGATGTTTGGAGCATTGATTTCATGGGTCCGTTTCCATCTTCGTATGGGAATAAATACATTTTAGTTGCTGTTGACTATCTATCAAAATGGGTGGAAGCCATTGCTTCACCTTATAATGATGCTAAAATTGTTATTAAGTTTTTGAAAAAGATTTTTACCACATTTGGTACACCTAGAGCTATAATTAGTGATGGTAGAAGTCATTTCCGAAATAAACCTTTTGAAGCATTGTTAGCTAAATATAGTGTTTAGTACAAGGTAGCTACACCTTACCATCCACAAATGAGTGGACAGGTAGAGATTTCTAATAGGAAATTAAAGCAGATTTTAGAGAAAACTGTTGGAGCTTCTAGGAAAGATTGGTCTAAGAAGCTTGATGATGCATTATGGGCATATAGAACTGCATTTAAGACCCCTATTGTTATGTCGCCATATAGATTAGTTTTTGGTAAGGCTTGTCATCTCCCTATTGAACTTGAGCATAAGGTATATTGTGCAATTAAGGCTTTGAACTTTGATCTTAAGTCCGCAGGTGAGAAAAGGTTATTACAGCTTGTTGAACTTGAGGAATTATGCTTTTAGTCCTATGAAAATGTTAAATTATACAAGGAAAAGACTAAGGCGTGGCATGATGCACGTATAAAGAAATTGAATTCCAACCGGGGCAACAAGTATTGTTATATAATTCAAGATTGAAATTGTTTCTAGGAAAACTTCGATCTAGATGGACAAGACCTTTCAAAGTTGTGCGTGTATTTCCTCATGGAGCGGTTGAACTAGAACATAGAGATGGACATCTATTTAAGGTCAATGGCCATCAATTAAAGCCTTATTATGGTGGTGAATTGAATGCTATAATGACGGTTCACTACCTTGATTCAATTGGAGTTTAAAAGCATCACAAAGTTGATCTAATGACTTTAAACAAACGCTGATTGGGAGGCAACCCAATATTTTTATAGTTTTTTCATTTAATTTTGTGTGATTTTTAGTTTTTATTTAGTTATTTTTGGTCTAATCATCATTTAGGCATCCAAGCTAATTCTAAAATTTATTTGGCTGCTGATTTAGGTTTCCAGAAGGGTGACATAGGTTGGACATGGGTTACCTAAATCGTGTTCATCTCATGTTGTCCAAATTAAAAAAATTAAAAAAATTTCATATTCAATATAGGTTACAGATTGCTAACATGAGTGTGACACGGGTTGTCTAAGTCATGTTGACCTCGTGTCACTTAATTGAAAAAAAAATTAACCTAAAGTTACTGTTTCTCTCTCTCTCACCACGATTTTTCTCTCTTTTCTTTTATTTCTCTCACCGCAGACCGCCATTTCCAGCCCTTTGAAGCTCTCGGTCTGTCATTTTTTTGCCGTTCTCCATCCATTTGATCTCGCTCTGATGAGATGTTAAGCACTCCTCAACGATCTGGCAGAACTATAAGGCAAAGAAGAGACCCAACTCCTCTTCCTCCGCGCCGTCAACCAACCCTGAGGACATCCCAACCGCCATCAATGAATCCCTTGCTCGTCTTCTCTGATGATAAGCATAGAGAAAGATTTCTAGAGGTTGAGGTAAGGGACATAGAACCCCAATAGATGTTTGGATGAGGAAACCCTAGATTTGTTAGGAATTAAAAGTGAATTGTTTGGGTATATAATAAGAAGTAATTTTGCCAAGATACTTGCCATTAGAGAGCCTACATATAAGGAGCTTTTTCTAGAATTTTATTCTACCTTTAATTGGAACAAAGATGTTGTTGCTTTTGATGTACCTGGTACTGTGACATTTAGGTTGGGTAAAATTTTTCATTTTATGTCTTATAATCAGTTTGGGGTTTCTTTGGGAATGATGAGAACAGAGAAGACATTGTTTGAGGATTTTGGGAAAAATTGTTTTATTAAATTGCCTGCTTATGTAAGTGCTGCTAGTGTTTGGGCTAGGATTAATATTGAGAATGCAGGAGTCTATAATAGTAGGCAGACTAAGAGTATTACCATCAAATCATATGCCATGCGTTATTTGCATCCGGTCCTTGCTTATTCTTTCTGTGGTAGAAGAAATAACACTGGTGGGGTGCAGAAAAATGACTTGTTTGGTATATATTGCATGCTTAAGGATGCACCTTGCCATTTTGGCAGATGGTTTGCTAAATACTTTGTAGATAAGATGGCTAGGAGTAATGGGACATTATGTGGAGGATCTTTTATCACTAAATTAGCTAAGAACCTGAAGGTGTTTGAGCAGAACTTTGCTTACTTGAAAAAGCACTGTAGGATGAATGAGCTGTCAGTTACTAATTTAATTAGGATGCAGATAATAAAGAGATAGGCTAATGGAACCCTTGTGTTTGTGTCTGAGGATAATAAGAAGAAGGAGAATGTGGGGCAGGGTGAGACTGGAGATCACCAGCCACAGTAGGATGAGGATAGGCCATTACCTGAGGAAGATATATTTTCTCATGACATTAGCTCTCCTCCTAGGGGGATGATTTTATCTTTGCTTCTGATGCTGAATTCTTCAGGCCTTTGAACCCTAAAAATGTTGGGACTAATGAGGCTGGTGGGTCACAGCAGCCACAGCAACAGCAGCAAGCACAAATAGAAGAGTAGCAAGACTGGAAACCAATTGAGTTGGAAATTTTGCAATCAGATGTATCTAGGTTGTATTGTAGGGTTTTAGAGCAAGAATATCATTTGGGGTTGCTAGAGAACGTGGCGGATATTGCAGACTGGACTATGCAATATATACTAGAGATTGGGAAGAAGCTTGGTGTACCTCCTCCGTATACTCCTCCAGTTGTGTGTTTTAGTGATAATGCTCATCGTAGTACTCATCGTACAGGCAATCGGGCTAAGAATGAGGAAGTTAGGGATGGTAATGAGGATACTGGTGAAGCTGCCTAGTGACACTTTTTCTTCTTTTCTATAAGTCTTTTATGTTTTGTTGCATTTTATGCTCTTTTTGCACATTTTGGATGACTATATATATGGTGATTAGTATTTTTAGGATGTTTGGAATTTTCTTAGGATGTTTTAGATGGTTTGTTTATTTTTATTTAGGTTGTTAGATATATCTATATATGGGAGATTACTCATTTTATGTTTCTTTATGCTAATGTATGTTTGTGTTTCTTTTGATTTCTGTTGAGTTTGAGAGTGGTTCTTGGTAAGTGCGTTCTTGACAGCCTTAGGAATTGTGATTTAGGGAAGTTTTTCTTTTTCTTTTCTTTTATTTTTCCCCTTTTGTTTCAGTTTTTATTTACATTGAGGGAAATATAAATTTTAAGTGTAGGGGAGGGGATTAAAATTGAATTGAGTTGGGAAGCGTGTGCATATTGAATATATTTTTGAAAATTGGCAATTTCTAGGTTCGAATTTTATTTTCTCAAGTTAATCAGCTGCTATAAGTGTAGTTTAAGCTATTGCTCAGCTATTTTGCCCTTGTGTTATGTTAATTTAGTTTTTAGGTTGCAACATCTGTTATAACATGATTTACCCAGCCCATGTTGAACTAGTGCTGAGCACTTTTTACATTTCCAGCAAAATAACGTGCTTTAGACATGGGTTATCTAACCCATGTCGACCTCAAGTTGATGTCAAAAAAAACATTATTTTAAAAATTATTTTTCATAAATTTTCTTTTTAAATTGTTTTGGTTTTTATTAAATTCTCTTTATTTTTGTTTACTTAATCTATCGCTTTATTCACGCAAAAATTGAATTTGCATAGCCCAATACACATAACTAATTTTTGTGAAGATTTGTGTCACGACCTAGTTTTGAAATTAGGGAATAAACCTTAATCATATCATATCATTTGCACCATAATTGTGTGTAATGCATTGCATAATATTGATTGGTAAAATAATTTTTGAGAGCATCAATATTTATGGAAGTTTGGGTTAGTAAGGACCTAGTTGTAAGAAAAGTTAGAGGAGCTATTTGTAAAAGAAGTATGAGAGTTGGACTAGATGGTTAGTAGGCGTTGGCTTTGAAGGCATCAATCCATCTTATTTTGAGCTTAACAACCTTAATTTTAATTTTAACAAAGTTCTCTAAGTGTGTAGATTGAAGATCATTGAACAAAAGTCAAAATCAGAAAAGGACCTGAAATTTGCACCCGCGATATTGGACAACAGGTGGACATTGCGCCCGCGATATAAGCAGACAGAAAGCAAGAAGTCTCTGCTTCAATATCTCCCGCGACCAAAAATTGAGTTTTGGTTGAAACACTCGGTTTCTTTTTTCACGCCCGCGATATCAGCATGTTGCTCCCGCGACCTCACCATATGAAAACATCACTCTCTATTTCTATTTTCGCGCCCACGATTATTACACATTGTGCCAGCAAGATCAGCCTGAAAGAAACAAGCTCTCTGGACACAATGTCGCACCCGCGAGTATGACACATCACGCCCGCGATATCAGACTGAGAAAATCATGCTCTCTATTTCTATTTTTGAGCCCGCAATTATACACATCGCACCCGCGATTATTGAAGCTCGCGCTCGCGATACTCCAATCAACATGACCGTTGGAGATATCCAAACATCGCGCCCGCAACCAAGCAACATTGCGCCCACGACCTTCCAGTCAACATGACCGTTGGGAGATGTTTCAATTGTCGCACCCGCGATCCTTTGATCAATTGAATGCCGCAGCCGCGACGGAGGGTAATGATGAACTTTTGGTTCAAATTCTTTTATCCGTTGGAGACACAATTAGAGTTTTTTCTAACATCTAGTTTTGGGGTCTATGGCTATAAATAACCCTCTTAATTATGTTTAGATATAACACACAATTTTAAGATAGCCAAAACTCTTGGAATTAATTTTCTTAAATTTCTTTATAAATAAATTCATTTGTGAATTTATTGTGTGAGGGTAGTTAGAACTCTAGAGCATTTGTTGCTTGGGTTGAGTGATCTTTCTACTTTGTACAAGTGTCAATCTTTGTGAGGATTGGGAAACACTTGGGTAGGTTTGGTGTT
>CANYLF011242121.1:0-15084 GCA_948193215.1 Bocquillonia castaneifolia
AAATCCATTTGAAATTTTGAATCATAAAATTTTAGATGAGATGTTCATATAGAGAGATTGTATAATTTGACATATAACTCACTCTTTTTTTTATTACTTTTCGCTCGTATATTATGTATGAAAGTTGAAAGATCTGTGGATGGCGAACTACGGTTAGAAATTCTAATATTTAAGTATTTAAGGCTAGCTTCATTCACTCAATCAAACAGAACCTTAAGCTGAACTGGACCTTTAAGCCAATCTCAAACATGTAACCTTTTTTTGCTTGGTTCAACTTTGACACCCATATTTTGATAAAATTCATCAATACCCTATTACTCGATAGTCAAAAACATAAGAGACTTGTAACTGATTAAAATGAATAATAAAAAGTGCATAAAGAGCATATATGTCGTATAATGTTTAAACCCACAAATTTATTTTAATGAGGATTTGTGCAAAGGTAAAAAACCAACCAAGACTTGATGAAGGTGCATCAAATTGTGAAGAGAGGTGTATGAAAGCTTTTACTATAAACTTGGCTCAAATATACAATTATGTTACACAGATTACAAAATTAGATGGTGTAACCTAGGGTTAGAAAGCTAAGAATGAGAAGAATCCTGCTAGATTAACAAATCATAGAAAACGAACCTAGAGTACAAAGAATGGTACTAACTACATTCTGATATACCTAATATGGCCTTATAAACATATACAAAAAGGGTGACCACATAAAATATCCCCACCCAAAGCATATCGCAGACTACTATCGAAAAACTCAAAGCCAATTACAAACTTACAATGAATTGGAAGATGTTGCACTTGAAGAATAAGCTTCCGGATTATGTAGAGATAGGTTTGAAATATCTACAACAGCTCCTTCAATGTCAAGCAATGGTTTAAATCTTCTTTCAACCTCATCCATTTGCAGATTAATCTCTTCCAGGATCATAGACAAAGCATATTTGCATGATTCATCGTTCCTAAATGCTAGAGTCCATCTCCCATCAACCGACGCTTTAGTCTTTCTAGATGTTACAGGTATAGTATGATCAACCAATGGTAGAGAGGATGGACGGATGCGCAAGTGTAACCATCTTGAATGCTTTTCATCAATTCTAGGCTGCAGGCAGAAAACAATAAACAGGTGACTAGTTATGAAATTATTATCACCATTGACACCAAAAGCATTAGCTTAAATGCTAGAGCACAAGCACATATGGGGCCAGCCACCTTCAGAGCCTCCAAGAAAAGTACCTGTAGTAATGTATACACTTACAGTGCTTCAGCAAGGGCTTTCTTTGAAGCATGAAAAGCACTTGCTAAAGTTGTGGTCAATCTGGATAACTCGGTCTAATTCAGTTGGTATCCTATTTCCGCTCTCTACTTAATGTACTTCTACCTCTGAACATATTTCCATCCTAGTTAGTCTGCCATCCTTTTTTTTTCTCTCATACTAATTTTTTTTCCTGTATAAGATCCTTTCTCACGTCTCTATTCTTAATCTTTTACTTATTTCTGTTTCATTCATGTCTTTTCTTTTACTCTAATTCATATTCACCTAGTTATTTTCTCTCTAATTTTATTAATTAATAATTTAGAAAATTTGCACCTCACTCTTCACTTTGACAAAAAAGACAACGCCTGCACCTTTTATTTTAGACTTCATTATCTCTATGCCAAGCCCCAAAAACAAAAACACTGATGAATATCAGAGGTTCCCCCATCGCATGATACAAGATACAGAGAAGTATGTCCAGATACTATATTATATATTTCTGTACAAGTATGCAGTCTAATATTAAGGAAAAAGCAAAATGCAAATAAACATACATTTGAACCAGCCAAAGGAGCAACAAGACGGACAACTCCATATTGATGCTTCAGGGGTAATTCTTCTACAAGGAGGATCCACCCAGATGTGCCCATAGATATTGCTAGGAAATAGAAATGGCGTTCTTTACCCCTCTCAAATGCAATCCTACAAGGCACGGCATCAACTGCATATGGCATTGACAAGAGAGATTTGAAACGTCTAATCACATGATTGTCATGATATTACATCTAAGACAATAATATCATTCTCTATGAAAACAAAACCATATTCTCTAAGAGAACAAAAAAATATTCTACAAGGTTGTAAGTAATATAAGACATAGGAGTCAAACTATTAAAACAAGCTGAAAGTAACATAGGCACACACATTATAATCATATCTAAAGTATATTAACCACCAGTAGAGAACTAACCAATTTTCAATTCAATGCCTGGTTTTGGACCTGACAAATCCAGCCCAGCAGATCTAGCACGGCGGTTTTCAAGGACATCAGTTGGAGGATGTAGAGGAGGCTGCTCAGGCAACACCCTACCAAGGGAGAAAAGTTGAAGCTGATGAAGAAGTACAAACACCTAAGGCAGAAAGGGTCACATGTATTAGAATCTAAAAGAATATACAGGTAATGAAAATGCACATATAACAAGTCTGAAATTTCTTACACCAGGTGACATACAGTAAAATCATTTTTTTTAGTACAACCACCCCCAAGCTTTGACATTAAAAACATTGAGACCTGATGTTCTAAAATTATCAAATATATTCTATGTAAAAATACCTGTTGATGGTGAAACATTTGAGTGAATATAGTACACTTACAATGTCAGGTACAAGAGTAAGAAAAGGTTTTAAAATTTTATGGTTGAACAGATAAAAGAGTATAGTTGTAAACACCTCGCAGACCAACTTTACGATTTTTGAAGCAGCAGAACTCAAAGTGCTCTTTGACATCTAACCTAGGGGGTTATTTGTAATTAACCCTAATTTCTTCAGAGTGATCCGAAACTATTCAGTGCACACTGCCTTTCAAGTTTCAAGCATGCCGTAATGTTGACAGGAATCTGATTTACCATAACCATAATTAGATAGGAAATAAATGATTCTAAATAAAGAAGGCACTAACCTTCACCAACTCACACATTCTTTCTCCAGCAAGTACTGATGATTCACTAGGAAGAAAATCTGTAAGCAAAACAATCATAGTTAATGAAAACCTGCTGAATAACTTTCTATCTGTATGACTAATAAGAATAGTAGTCAATTTATATGCTACATTACCATCATTAAGAGACTTCCGTAATGGCAAGAGTATGTACTTTGGCTCCTTGCGAGGGGATGAAGCTTCGATAGCTAAAAGTACAACATATATAAGCAACAGACAAAATGGCCAAAGATTTCAGATATGAATTTTTGAGTTTTATTACTTACCTCTTTTGCACTTCTTCCATTCTTCACATAGAACAGTCAGAAGTAGATCGGACCAAGTACCTCTGGTCTCCTCAGCAATAGCACTAGTGCAATTTTTGTATGAATCCTGTGCCATGAGAAGTTCTTTTTAAAACAAAATAATATACTGCTAGCTGATCCAAAAATAAATTGATGCATGGAATTATAATAATAATTTCCAATGAGGTTATTGACTTATTGCATGTGTTTGATAATATTTAAAGAAATTAGTTCAGATAAAGTGCAACTCAAATAGAAAAAGAAATGGAATATCAAACCAACATTTAAAGATTTTATGTATCAAGTCAAGCCATAGAATCTTAAGCAGGAAATATGTTAAGCTTGGGGTCAATTGATTCCCATAAATGAAGCCTCACTGGACAAAATAATAAAATATATAAAAAGGTAAATGTTTGTAGGTTTTTTTTTCCTCTCTCTTTTCGACTTTCATAAAGAGGGCCTCATCACATTTTAGTTTCTTGTCAGATCCTATAATAACAAAGACATGGAAGAAATCATGTATTGCACAAGTTCAAATTTGAACCTCCAATGTTTTATGAACAAGTGTCGACCAAAAGATCTTAACCAACCCTATTTAATGTTTGTCAGAAAGGCACATAAACCAAAGCCGCCTCTACCAACCAAACCCAAATCAAACTAATCGAAAATAAAATTATTTTGGTGATTTATTAAAACTGCTGCTAAGTTATAAGTGAAGTAAATTATTTTCCAGTGACATGATAAATTATCAACCGACACAAACTCAATATCATCCATCAACTAAATCTGTTTACAATACTTAGTTAAAGATAAAAGTAAAGAGAACAAAAGCTTATGAGCAGTAATTTAAATCAACTTCCTAGCTCCTATTTATATATATAACAGAGCAATTGAACCCAAAATAGAGCATAACTTACCTTCAGTAATTTCATGTGCTGGTTATTGAATTCAGCTTCACTATATGGAAGTAACTGACGCAAAAGCCAACCACCATCCCACAATGTCTCTGCAGATATGGCTGACCGGCAAAATAGACTGACTAAAGCATCAAGCACCTAGCACACAAATTTCAATCAGGGAGAGAAATGATTCCCTAATCAACAGAAGTCAAGAAGCAAACAAGCTTGCAAGGAAAAGAAATTATAAACAATTAAGGATGCCTTGTTTAACTCCAAAAAGAAAATATACCTCATATCTATGCCTGTGAGGGCTTGTTCCCACCTCTGGGAAATAACATATGCCTCCATACTGCTCCTATTGAAAACAATTAAACAGAAAATGGAACATATAAGTCATCAAAAAAAATTCATATTTATCAAAAAAAAAATTGAGTCATCAAATTCAAAAGGACAATTGTTATTGAATTAAAGGTTCAAATCAAAATATATCTGGCCTAGTTTCTACTTTCCCAATCATTATCAATACAATTTTAAAATATTGGATTTTCCATTATTTAAGTAGTGTATCTCCGTGGTGTCCTGACAATTAGTGTAGCTTTGTTTTCCACATTTTGTCAAAAAACAAGACAATTAAAGAAAACTTTATCACAGGTCTACTGTATTTTAAAAATCTTTTTGTTTTCGAAGTATTTATACTTGGTTCTTATGAATGAATCAAAAGATCAAGAGAGTTATAGTTTTAGTAATTTGTCCTAATTCTTATCATGGAAAGCCTTAAAGACTTGATATCACATTACTTCTGTAAATTTAAGGGAAAAGTTCAGTAGGCATGCTCGTGGTTTAATGATTTTTCAATTTTCAGTACGTTGTTTTTTTCGTGACAAATCACAGTATGTGGTATATTTTATTAGTAAATTACAGTCTATCTCCAAATTTTCAGTAAAAATATCGATGAAAATAACCATATTTCATCAATTTTCAATATTATTTCATATTATATCATTTTTAGTTTTATTAAATTAAAGAAAATATGTCATTTATATCATTATTTTGAATAAAAAAAAGTTGAAAATATTATGATATACAATTATTTGTCAATAAAGTACATCACATACTGTGATTTGTCACAAAAAAAATCACGTACTGAAAATTGAAAAATCATTAAACCACAAGCATGTTTTTTGAACTTTCCCCTTAAATTTAATCTGTATCTATTCATATTAGTCCAAATTATAAAAGCCTAAAAGTGAAACCATTCAACAGAGCAAAGTGCTAACAGTAAACAACCTGCATGACTACAACCATTTACACCTATATGCACAGTTGTGGAGCAAACTCGCATAAAGCACGGTCACTCCAGTACATGGAATAAAAACAGTATGCTATCCTTGACTAGAAGTTGCATTCTATTGTCATTTTTTTCTTTTTTTTAACACTTTGTTCTTATGGCAACAATACAAAATTACTCTGTATCATCCACTGATGGCTGTTCATAGACTAAGATTTACTTCGTAAAAAACAAAGTTCACACCATACTAAAAGTTTGGCGTTGGAAATTTGGGATAGGCTTCTTCAAATCATATAATTTGAATTGTCCATAATCTAATCATTGTTTAAAATTGCTAGTGTAGAAAAAGAGAGCTATATAAAAATACCAAACCAACATTCTAACATCCTCTAATAACCAACATATAATTCTAATGTACACTAAGTATAATAACTCAATTTCAGTTCAAAATGAAATTTTAATTTTTAAATGATTCAACACTATCAAAAATCATTCAAGTCAAAAAATTTGAAGCATAATACCAATTTAATCACATAAAATTTCCATTACTAAGATCAATTGATGTTAACCCATAGTTGTTTACATGTCAGACCACTAATTTTAACATTCCTTGTTAAAGATCCATAACCCAATCATGAAATTCACATTGCAAACCACCAAAGCTGAAGAGATTTTCTAGTATCACCATCTAACAAGGGAAATAAAAAGAATGCAAAAGATGAGGCAATAAGAACATTACTTTCAATTTTTGTAGATAGCTATCAAGCTCACTGCTAAAAGCATCTTTAATAGAACTGTGTTCTGAAGCAAAGAGTTGATCTTCGCCTGAATCTTCACCAACCAATGCTTGCTAAAAGAACAGAGGAAAAAATTTAATTCCATCTCTTTAGGCAATTAACATGCAATAATTGTATTCAGAAATAATGATATATACTCTAATGATGCCTAACCATGAAACCAACAGTTCAAAGATTCATTGTTATTGGTAACAAGAAGTCCACAATTTAAGTACAAAATTTAACAGAAGTGAAGCTTTAACTTTCCCAATTGTCATATGCATTTTCCTGAAGCACAAAAGAATTACACTTGAAAACAATCAATGAATTTAAAAGAAAAAAAAATATCAAGCACATTTTGCCTTACACATTCAAATCAAAAGGCTCAAAAAAATTCAAGGAAGGAAGAAAGAAAACGAGTGGAAGAAGCTACTGGCATACCCAAATCAACCTCATGAGAAATTTATCACGTCTCATTTGCAGTAGGATTTTAGCCCCCAACATTTGCTTGACATAATTTTCTTGTGGTAATCATTCAATCAAGAAAATTTCATATTCACATGAACCAAATTCTTCTTATTTGAAAAAAAAATTATATTTCAGATTTTCACATTAATAGATTATTTCAAAAACTTTAGTTTAATTTTATTGAATTATTAACTTCAGCAAAACAGCCATGGTGCGTAAATTAGAATAATTAACTCAGTAACTAAAACTTGATTTTACATAAGTTGATCAATATATTCAAATAAATAAATAAAAACAATTAGCAAGCAATTTAGAAGGAATTGACACCAAAAAGAATGAAAACTAATTTTTATTAAAAAAAAATATAAGCATCGATATTTTTTTTTCAAATAGAATAAACCTAATTTCTAGGCCAGAATCCTATTCAACTCATTAGACCAGAATCACAATCCAATTCGCATTCTGTATATCCAAAATCTTCATGTGTTACAGCACATCAAATACATTGTTCCCCCAACCAATATCAATACCAAAGGCAAAGTTAGACAAACAAGTAGCAAATTCATGTTTTCATTGTCTGATAGAGTAAAGAAAACAGATGAGACTCCAGACACGGCCAAATTGGGTTCACTCTGTCTTATAAGCTCTCTATATGTCCCACCATCTCTATGTAATATTTATATCTTGATTGAAAGTTGATGGACTTTGGATATTCAACTTTCAGCTGAGGATTTGATTTTCTTTCTTAAAAATATCAAATTATTAATATTTGGACAGGGGTTGAGCCGCTAAGACCACTCCAATGATGAGCTAATGCCTTGTATTCACCATACATAGAGAGAAAATGGAGTGCATTTTGACAGAGAGAGTCAATTCTAAGTTTCTAACAAAGAATGGGGGTGAGTTTGAGATAGAGAGAATAGGGGAGTGCTTTTGAGAGAGTAATATTTTAGGGTTGTTTCACTAAGTTAAAAGGTATTTTTAGTCATGTAATTCCTTCTGACAACTTGCCTAATAGGGTTAATTTTCAGGGACTTGAAACTGCTAATTCTGAAAACGCTGAGGCAAACCTCATAGGGGGTCTAAGTAATTATCCCTGAATGAAAATTGCCCGGTATGCAAAAACAAAAACGAATTCAAAGCCTCATGAGGTGTCTGACACTACCAAGTGAATGTCCTTCAAAAGCTTGCTATCAAAATTTTTACCACTACAAATAATTGCCATATGAAGCTATTCAAATTCATGGTAACAACACGAGAAAAATATTTGTCGACACTCAAGAAAGCAACAGCAGCATATATTCAGGAGTATTGATGCTAAAGTTCATGAGATTTATTTCTACAACTTACCAGTAAAAGTTTCTTATGTTGCTTACGTTGAGGCAAAATGCCAAGAACTTCTAGCATTGTTTCTTCTAATTCTACAAGTAAGGATATTTAATGAGTTGACAGCAACAAAAATCGATTGAAGCATAAGCTGAATAGCTACAATTGCAGTACCTTTTGTTTGCAACAGAGTAGCCAGCACACTCAAAGAACCCAGAACTTGTAGATCATCACCATTTGTAATGTAAGAAAGCAAGAAATCCCTGGAGACATCACAAGAATCGGCATAATTTTTTTAAGGGAAAAATATTGAAGAAATGAAGGCATAAAGTGAAATTGACTATTTACTGCAGCTGCTCAGAATCATGAATGTACCCAGAGAGAGAGAGAGAGAGACTACAACTTGACCCTTGTAAGTTCAACCATTAGAAAAACAGTGTAAGACTTCCGGGTGACTCACTAAAAATGATAACCAATATAAAGAAAAGTAACATGGTCTTCATCTTTTCAATAATCATTCAAAGCAATTTAGCAATTTGATAAGCATCCCATCTTCCAAGATTAAACTTTGGTTATATAACTGTAACTGTCCAAAAAGGATTACCTAAGTTCCTAAACTTAAAATTTAGGGCAACTTTAATAAAGAAATTCCGTTTCTTCATTCACATCACTATTTTAAGGGCAGAAACCATGAGCATGTAGTTTCTCTTTATCATCATCACGAATGTGTGTCTACAGGAGAAGAATTCATAGCGTCTTGCAAAACCAACCAGCAGTAAACTTATATTGCAGGTTTCTCAGTTGAGAAACCCTGTGCCATCCAACCAAGAAAAATCACAAGGATAGTAACTCCCAGCCATAATTAAAAATAACATAAGCAACTATATAACACACCTAAGAAACAAAAGAATGAAAGATTCATACTAACATAATACTTGGTGCAATTCTAATTTAAAGTTCATTTCAATTACATATGAATTTCTCATTAAATTTCATCTAAATAAATTTAATTCATTTTATATGAAACAGATGGTGTTTTCTTTAATTGAAAAATTCAATATAATATTTCACTTTTAACTTTACAAAATGTCCTTGACTCCTTGTATGTGTTAATTTTTCCATCTATAGAATGTAAAGAAAATTTTAAAAAATTAAGCAAAAGTAGAAGAGAGAGAAGGAAAGAGACATTTTTACTAAGGGGTAGTTTTGTCATAATTTAAAAAAAAAACTCACAAATTAGAATCCATTTGAACTTCTATCAAATGTGATAGAATTTAGTTTAGCCATAGCTAATTCTAAGAATTTAATGAGATAGAATTCCAATTAACTTTTTATTTAAATCAAATATACAAACTATAGATTTTCAAACGAATTCCATAGAAGCTTATAAATTTACACAACACCTAAAGCAATTGCTCTTCAGTCTTCTAATTATTTCAACGAAACAGAAATTATTTGGGTGGGTTTGCGGGCCAAATTTTATGGCAAAGAGAGAAGCAAACATGGTTGCTACAGAATTCTAGCCAGAGAAAAGTTTGATTGACAGAGAAAATGGAGATTATTGTGCGTATAAGAAAGAGGAAAAGTTTTTATTCCATTATCTAAATATTGCAGAAACACTGTGACTGATTAGGAATAAGCATTTTTTACCTCACAGCCCCGTGTGAACTACTACATTCATTTTGCGTGATGACATCTTCAGGATTAACTTGAGAAGATGAATTTGGCAAAGTCACTGTCAGACTACCATCAACCTCAGTGATATCATCACTCTCTGGCTGTTGGATTTCATTTACATAATTATGATCAGACACATGACCATTGAGCTTAGATTCAGATTTCGGAATGAAAACATCTGGTGGACAGAAAAGAGCAGCAGCAATGGTATTTGCCAGATCCTTCATTTTAACAATGCGTAAGATGCAACAAAGTAGATACAGAGAAGTGATGACATCAATCTGTATTTCCTGGATATACAAGCTACAAAAGTTAAGTAAGGACAAGGGTGCATCAACAAACGAATAGAAAAGACCAACAGCCAGGAAAAATATGAGTGAATGAATGAAAATCATGTAAAAGTATTGAGATCATTACATTAACAGCATCCAATCGCAAAGATGGAAGAAGCAACGGAAGTATCAAAAATCTCAACATGTCTTCTGCTATTAACCTTCCAACATCAGGAATCCCAGCAGAAATAACGTCACTAAAATAGTAGAGTGTGTCCTCAATTTCATCCACGGCAGCAAGAATCGCACTAGTTGCATCAGTGTCTGGGTTTCTGTCCCAGAAATCAAACAACAGTTAGGTGTTTAAAGCATTAAAACACTTCATTATAAGTTCAAACATCCTCACACTTACTTTAAAACATCAGAAACCAATCCGTTTAGATCAATGCACTGCTTCCGGAAAAATGTCACCAATTTTGAAAAATAATCAGAATGAGGGGCCTTGGCAACAAATCTATTTACAGATTCATCTCCAACTGAAAACCAGGAGGACAGTAGAAATTAAAACTTGCTACATCAATAGACAAATAACAGGAGCAGAAATCACCTCACCATGATAAACATTTAATGTCAAAGCACGTACTGCTGTGCGAATCATGTTCTCTTCATGGAAAGCAAACTGTACTGCCTCAACATACAGTGGAAAAGAGACTACTTCATCCTACACGCACAATAAATAAATAAGTAATTTGTAACGATGTGGGAAAGGGGGAATGGAGAATTCCTAGCCAGCTCCTGTGAACCATACAACGTCAACAAAAGTGCAAAACTGATGAAACTTGATTGCTGTAAAAAAAACCACATATTTCCTAGTTTGGTATCCTTAAAAGCAGCCATATGCCTCATGATTACAATTATGGCCACACAATAACTAACGCTCCAAAAGGATATGTATCATCATTGAGCCAACTTGCTCGATGAGTTTTTCATTCAATTTGATCATCAATAACTTGAGCAAAAAGTATAAATGGCGTGCTAAAGGAAGTTACAGAATGGCCATATATGCATACAAGTCTTACTTTACTGGCATTTAAATACTATTTATAAGATTTATCTTGAACATTTCCAAGGTCCAATATGAAAAACATTGATATGATGAAATAAAAAGAAACTAGGTTGCTTTGACACATATATAATCAGATAAATAAACTAAACAAACAATTCAATTTGCATGAAACAATCAAAACAACATAGAAAACACAAACTTACATCTTGAGTCTTGACAAGCAGAGAAATAGTGTTATTGTCCAACTTTCCACTTATTGCCCTTCATAAACCAGAAAACAGACAATTAGAGATTCCCAAAAAAATGTCATCAGTGGTAAAGATTCAGGACATAGACACAAAGAAATGATTAACTGCAACCAGGAGAACTTAAATGATAGAGAACACACCTTAAGAATGAAATGTAGTAAGACAACAGCTCCTCATTGCGAAAGTCAAACTTATAAGTAATTAAGAAGTTAACGTGTTCATTACTAAACATGTAATCTGAAAAATTTCTAAAATGTGTTAGAACCCCCACATTTTCTCAGCAAAGTTTAGAAATGAAACACATATGAGATTCTCAATGAAGTTTGCTTCTAGGACCAACTTACAAATGGCATGTTGAGATTTAAGATTCTGAATCATAATACTCATTGTCTGCAGCAATTGTAGTGAAACAGACATAGATCTGCAGATCTTTAGTATTCGTACAAACTCCCCCATGACTTGCTTCTCCATAAAATATCTAGAGAGCATAAGAATAGCAATAATTATTCATAATCAACAGTAAAGTATTATATGAATATCAAATATAAATAAGTCTCACTCAAAGAAGTTCGAGTCATGCTGATCGCCATAAGTTATCAACTCCGCTATTGATCTGAGTGCTTCAATGACAAAATCCTTAGAATGGAAAACAACTTTAATTGTATTAGGCAAAAGGGGTTGGGAAGTGGTAAATATGGATAGTGACAACACTCAGCTAAAGAAGCAGTACAAAAAGAACTTTCTGTTGAACCAAAAAACAGAGTAGGAAAAAAAAAGATATTAACTACCTTATTGACTTCATTTACAATTTGAACTTTCTGGAGCTGATCAGTTAAATATCTGAAAAAAGGAACTCAAGAATTAATGTAAAAGAAATTAAAATTAAAACCATTATCCTCCAATGATGCAGATTACGAGAATCTCAAAAAATAAATTCAAACATTTAACAACCTTAGATTTAATAGTCTACACTTTATATGGCTCTTATTTGAGATAGTACCAAGTAATAAATTCAAACATTCAACAAACTTAGATTTAACAGTCTACACTTTATATAGCTCTTATTAGAGATAGTACCAAGTGCCTTAGTCTTATATGCATTTTGATTTAATAACTTAGATGCTGGCCGAATGTCCTGTGCCAGGGATAATGCTTGCAATTTTAAGGTTTGCTAGAACAACTTTCCATACATCTTCAAGAGCCTTAAACATTATTCCGTTGGGGTTTTCTTTAGAAGTCCAGAACCTTAGAGCGTTAGTATAAATTTTTTGAGAGCAACAATTTCAAGGTTTAGGATCAATCAGTGTCTATACAATCCTTGCAATACATCTAGTTCAGCTCTCACTTAATAGAAGGCTTCAACAGTTATCGCATGGCATTCCAACCAAACACATCATACTGCCACAGACTACTTGATATTATCTTAGTCCAATCTGAACATAAAAAAAGATGGCATGGCCAATCACTTTCACCAACAAAAGTCTTTAAGGCCATGCCTCCATCTATCCTTCTCCTTTAACTGCTCAGCTTATGCACTATCTAATTAAGCCAAAGTGTAATCTCTGACAGCTAAAGTCTAAAAGATATCCTTAACTTGTTAAAACCATAAGACACTCTGGTAAGATGCCAAACAAACAAGCAAAGCACCAAACAACCCCAGCCTAGAACCACTCCGGTGACCCAACAAGCTGAAAAATTTTCTTTCAAAAATCAAAAATAACCACAAGAATCAAAAGAGAAAATAAGGCCGACCCAAGAGAAAAGGCAACACAGTGGAGAGACATCATTACTTGTATTGAGATTGAGACTATCAATGTTGCCATTGCCTACACTCAGACCCAGCAGAAGATTGTTGAACTCCTACTTTAACAGTCACAAAACACTATTCATAATTTTATATGCAATACTTGAAAAATTAATCAGCTAAGCACTAAACACTGTTTCAAACATTTACATATAAAAAAGCGCAAGAGAGTGGCATGTAGCAGCAAAACAATTGACAATCGCAATCATACAAAAATCAATTAAAAGAGAAGACAATGTAAAGAACAAAATTAATCAGTAATCAAACGGTGTAAAATTGATTATCTTCCGATTTTTTTTCAATAAATTTAAAGAGAAAAAAAAAAACCTGAGTTCATCCAAAGAGAAGCGATCTCTGGATCTCCAGAAGGAAAACCACATGATTGTCCTCAATCAAACCTCTAAACAAAATAATAATCATAATAATAAAAATAAACACAGAAGTTCTTTAAATAAATTCATTCTGCTTTGGCCGCATCCGATTGGAAACAGGAAAATTATTAGAAGATGGAGAAGGAAGTTACTATTAGTATAAGAAAAGGATTATATGTTTTTTTAGGAATAGGAATAATGTTATGAACTAATAATAATAATGGTTGGCTTTGCTGGCTGTCTAGGGATTTTATTTATTGTTATTATCATCCTTATTCTAGTTTTTTTTTTCTTATTTTTATTCACTTGGTCCAGTTTAATTTTTTTTTAGTACTCTATTACATTTCCTTTGTCTTAAAAATATATGGATGTATTTCAAAAAATATATATACGGATAGTTTCGAACAAACAAACACGTATTAAAAAAAAGTTAATTTTATTGGTTAAAATAAATTAGTTTTTTAAGAAAATTAGATAATTGTCTTTATTTAATGAACTTATCAATCTATAATCTATAACATATATAAAAGTACAAAAGGAAATAAGCAAATTAACCCCCTGCCCTTCACACTAATTAGTATATTAAGAGATTTTAATAAAGAATTAAATAGTAATTTACTAATTATTTTAATTAATTAATAGTAAATGTAGAATTCCTTAATAAATTAGAATATGAATAAATTTATCAATAAAAAAATAAAATCCTTATCCAATTAAGATTTAAAAATATTCATTAATTATAAAATTATATAGTCATTTAGTAATTAATTTAATTAATTAATAGTAAATATGGAATTCCTTAATTAATTTAAATTAGAATATATTAACAAATAAAAAATAAAATCCTTAACCAATTATAATTTAAAAATATTCATTAAATATAAAATTATGTATTAATATAATTAAAATTCAAATATACATTAAAAATATAATAATTGAAAAATGTATATAAATACATATAATATATGGATTTTGTTAAGTTTAATTATAAAATTATAAATTAGTATAATTAAAATTCAAAATATATATATTATTAATATTAAAAGATATTTATTAATAATAAAAAAATATATTTAGTGAAATTTCACTTTATTATACGAATTAATTTTTAATTTTTATTAATTGTTTGTGTTTTCTTAGGAAATTCGGATTTTTAACATCAAATTCACAGTATGACGGTGCAGCAACTTTGACGGGTCATAACTTGAGCTAAAAGACTCGTAATTGGATGATTCAAAAGCTTAAATTCAAGAGAAAATTGAGCTCTACAACTTTTATGAAGAAGTTGTGGCCGTCTGAAGATTGTAGAAACCCCAAAATTAAGTCGCAGGTCAGACGCTCTATGCAGTCTTAGGGGAAACCCGAATTTTACAATGATTTATTATTTGGAATTAATTGAAACAAGTCCTAATCATTCTAGGATAGATGGAATAAAGTTAAAAAAGAAAATTCTCTTCTCTCTCTAAAAATAAACAAGAAAGCCTGGAAGAATCCCATGATGAAGAAGAAACTTAAGGGCTACAATGATTAATTCAAGAATTGGGTTTTTTTCTTCTTTCATGAAAAATAATGAATCTAATTTTACAAAATTCTTGATCATTTAAACTATTAAAGTATCGATTGAAGA
>CANYLF011242349.1:0-12343 GCA_948193215.1 Bocquillonia castaneifolia
GAGAGGAAATGGGTAAGTGATGAATTGGGGATTATTTCAGAGTTAAAGGAGGTCACTGGTGATTTGATCACTGGGCTTTTCTTAAACATGTTGGATTATTAATTCTTGCTGGTTTTGTTCTTTATCTGATTTTGTAGTATAGTTGATGTTAATTTTTTTTTTTTGGTAGAGTATATTACAGTACCTTTTGATTTGATCCCCTGTTACTATTTGGTTAGTTTTTATACTTTCACGTAGTTGAGCTGCTTATATGGTTAGATTTTATTTTTGGATCTTAGTATCTTGTAATGATTTATCTTTCCAGGCGTTGGTTTTTCTTAGTGGTTTATGAATAATCGGGTATACTTTTGAATGAATTTTTTTTTTGCTGATTCAAGTTTGGGTTTTTTGACATTAGAATAATGAAGAAGAAGATAAAGTACAGACAATCTTTGAGTTAAAAGAATTAAATCTTTTCATACGTGGGTCGTATTTTTATTGCCAATTCATCAAGTTAACACTATAATAGACGGAGAAAGTGATACCGTTAAAATGAGTGGCTTAAAGAGCTGAAAAACCATGAACTCTAAAAAAATTGTCCCTTTTTAAAATTTAGTGGCTTATTTGTATCTGAGTCCAAACGTTAGTGGTAAAATTATATCATTGCCCAAACCCCAAATTCATCCCAAGTCTCATCTTTTAAGCATATCAACAAACCCAGATGGAAAATCTGAAATCTTTAACTTTTATCTATTTATAATAGATCGAGTGATTATTAAATAAATAATGTAGAATGATTTGATTTCTTAAAAATTTATCAATTAATTATTATATATGAATTATAAGATGGGCCGATCGTACAAGTACTAATAGACGTTAAAAGATAAAGAGGGACGGTTCCAAAAAACGAAAGAAAAAGATAAGAAGGACAGAATAGTAAAATAAGAAACACTAGCGACAGAAATTTGAGTTAGGCGGGTAAAAGGGTTTGTTAGTTTTGATAAACCCCAGAATGAAAATGAAGGAGGAAAAAAAGGGTTTAATGTAATGTAATGTAAATGTATAATTGAAAGGCACAAAATGATTAATAAAGATGAGAGTAATAATAATGATAATACTTTTAATTGGTTTTTAATTTAATTTTTTTTTTTTTGGATTTTGAGATTGAGAAAGAAGTAAATAAAGAAACTTCTGATGATCCCGATTCTCAAGCTCCTTTTCAAGACCGCATTTCCCGCTCACCCGGTCGTGTCGTCTAACCCTATATGTATGCATCTCTCTCTCTTTTTCTCCTTCTTAGATTATTATTATCATTTTTTTTATTGTTATTAATTTTGGCAAAAAAAATGATTCACCTGTCCCACTTTTAATTCTTCAAAGATCTTTTCTTTTTCATTATTTCAATTAATCATCATGCACTTTCAATTCCTTGTTTAATTTCTTCATTTGGGTATGTCTCTTTTTTTCCAGTTTTTTTTTTTTTTGTATCCATTAATTATTTCTCTTACATGGGATATTTAGAATTTTTTTTTTCAAAAAAAAGTCTGAATCTTGAAATGGGTACTCTTTATTTTCTTTGATATTGTGTTCTTTTATCCATTGCTCAATGTGTCTAGTGTTATATGTTCTCATTTTTGTCAGTCCCATTTCTATATATATATATATTCTGTTAAAGTCATGCCCTTTTTGGTTTTCTTTTTTCTGTTGTGTATGTATGGTTATGGTTGTTCAATCTTGCAATGTCTATCAACTTTTTTTTTTTATATGCTGATTCTTAATTGATGGTGGATGTTTGCTTTTGATTGAATTATGTGCTCTATAATCCTTTGAGATTGCCATTTTATTGATTATCAAATTGCAGGATGGGTAGAGTTAAGCTAAAGATTAAGAAATTGGAGAACACAAATGGCCGTCAAGCTACCTATGGTAAAAGGAAACATGGCATCATGAAAAAGGCCAAGGAATTATCCGTTCTATGTGATATAGACATTATCCTTCTTATGTTCTCACCAACTGGCAAGCCTTCAATATGCAAAGGAAAGAGGAGGTATTGTGATTCATGCCTTTCCTGACTTGAGGATTTAAGAGCTATGAACTTAACTACGCAAATTGCTACAATTTTCTTGTTTTATTGAGTTGAACACCTATTGTACTTTATTGAACTTATTCCTGCTCATCATTAATGTCATTATTTATTGTTTAGCAAAGAATTATTATCAATTGGGTAAAGATTATAGATTCAATAGTTGCTGAGGTGCTTCATTTTGCATGTGTGCATGCAAATCAAATTTGTATGCATCTGCATTTTGGAATTGGCTAAGTGGGAGCAAAACACTCATTACATTCTTTATAACCATCATGATCGTTAACATTCTGATGTTACTTTCATCGACATTATCAATATTTAAAAAATTTTCTGTTCATTTTTTGTGATTCGAGTAGCGTTGAAGAAGTCATCGCAAAATTTGCTCAGTTAACACCTCAAGAAAGGGCAAAAAGGTAAGACTACTTTCTTTTCTCTCTCTTTTTTAACCATCTTCTATCCAAGTTGATTTTTGGAATCAGAATTTGATTACTTTGCATTTTGGATGGAACAGGAAGTTAGAAAGCCTCGAAGTAAGTTCTTTCTTATGAACCATTTCTCATCGTCATTATTAATATCTTTCTTTTCTCTTACCACGTGATTTTATCACTGTACTATTTTTCATTCTCTAAAATGAAGTTATGTTTTCCTTCTGGGAGTTTAGGCACTGAAAAAGACTTTTAAGAAGTTGGACCATGATGTTAACATCCCTGAATTCCTGGGCACAAGGTAGGTTCTTCGTCACACAATGCATTTCATATTGCTTCTTAGGTTGATCATATTGTGTGAAATAAATGTGTACTAAAATGATTCTTGTTTTTCTATTCTTTCAGTTCTCAAACAATAGAGGTATGGACTCTCAAGGAAAATCCAATGAAAATGTGATCTGTTAATACTCTTTGTTCCTAGACTAAGCTGGTGACATGTTTTACATGCTTGAAATTGCAATCAGGACTTGACAAACCAATCGAGGTTATTGCAGAGTCAGCTTTCTGAAGTGCATAAACGACTAAGGTGAACATCAGGAAATCTTTGACTGTAGAATCTTAGTTTCTCTTTAGTGCACTTGCTCATTGATTTAACCTATCGATACAATTGGTTTTCACCCATACTTATTTTCAAATTCTTTTTTGAGTTTCTGCAGCTGTTGGACTAGTCCTGGTAAAATTAACAGTGTAGACCACCTAGGTCAATTGGAAAATTCACTCAGGGAATCACTTAATCAAATTCGAGCTCATAAGGTATGTCTTATCATATTAAGTGGCGGGTATCCTGCATAGAGGTTGAATTTCTTCATGCGTTGAATGCAGATCAATTAGAGATTTGTGTCTGAACACAGGTGTTAGAAATTCATGAAATTTACACATCCACGGTTTTATCTACTGTTGAAAGTCTTGAGAGTTTCTGGCTGTCCAAACAAAAAATAAGGAGATCAGGAAGCCTAAAGGCAGCTTGATATCTTTTACAAAGGGTTAAAAAAAATAACTCAAAACTCTGCAAGTGTAAAAGGTTTCCCAGGATTTTTAAGTATCTTGATGGTAAAGAAAAATTTTCACTGTTGGAAAACTTTGAATTAAGCCCCTAGCAACACAAATTGCGGAAATTTGCATGACACTGATTTCTTTCTTTTTAGCATTCAAATTGTGGTATCTCTTCATTTTTAGCTGCTACGACAATAATTTTGACTTCTTTTTGCCAGGAATATTTAGGAAAACAGCAACTTATGTCGCTAGAATGCAATAGTCAGGTAACTGGTGTCATAATTCTTTTGTCTGCTTCTTCATTAGATGATATCATCTAAACTAATCTTGCTTGCAGTTCCAGAATGGCATTCATGTACCTTTCAGACCGGGTGCTGAGCTGCAGCTCCCACCAATGCAGTGGATTCCGAATAATGATGGTCAACAAATCATGTTACCAGAGGATCCAAATCTACTCTCCCATAGGTAAGCTGCTTTTATGAAAGCTTCCAAGTTCAAATTCTATTGCTCCACAGTTTTTCCTCCCAGAAGCTCAGGGGACTTGCTCTTTCGAACCTATCTATGGGTTTGATAACTCTAGGGTCTAAAAGTGTGCATGCACAGATACAAATAAATCTGGACAACATAGACCATATGCATAGGAAAAAAAGATGAAACTCATGTTTCTGCAGAGCCTTTTGTTTTCATATATGGTTTGGTGCAAGTGACGTACACGTTTATAGAAAGATGACGATTTTCAATATGTATGATCCTTCTTCATAGAAACCTCATTAAAAATTTTGATACGTAAAAGAATTTTCTTTTCAGGGACGTTGAGTGTTCTGCAAGCTCTTCATTTGGGAGTTATTCTGGTTACTTTGGCACTGGAAAAAGTTCAGAGCTATCTAATTCCAGTCAAGAAAATGGAGTGAATGGTATTCTTAATGAGTTGAGTGGAGCTGCATCATTGAGGTTGCAGTTGGCTGGGCAGTATCCTTACTTGCCATACAGTATGGGCTTGCTGAATGATACGAAATTCCAGCCTCCAGCAGACTTGAATCTACAAGAAAGCCATGTGGACTTTCACGTTAATGGAAGTTTTGAAGTTCCCAAACCCGGATATGATACCACCCCTGGTAGTTGGGCATCTTCATCAGGACCATGTGCCGTTTCCATGTTTGATGAGCATCTATATTCCCGGGTAAGTTCAATCTTAGTACTCTCTGGATTTATTATGTTAATAATGTTTTTTCTATAGTGGTTGCCAATTATTGAAACAGTTTCATAGCCAAGATACATGTGAAAATTTAATGTCATTGACCTTATTGACCAATTTAGTTCAATGGAACAGTGAAACAGTCTCCTATCTAATAGTCATCAACAATTAGCTTTCTGCATTTTCAATGTGCAATTCCACTATTCTTTCCCCAAATGTTCTAGAAGAGAACTCTCAGTCTTAATTTCCCTTCAACCTTTCAAAGCAATGCAGTGTATTAAAATTTCAATTGAAGATAAAACTGGCTCTCCTTGCTTAATAGAACTTATGCCTTGCTTTGCAAATCAAGCAAACAGAAACTAGTGTTTAGTTTTAAATTCATGTTCATAACAAACAGACACCCATGGCACAATTGGTGTAAAGCTTGCAAATTTAAAAGATTTGCAATGAATATATCAAATTACCCATTAAAAAAATCCTAGCTCATTATTCATTTATTTATCTCAATTGTGCCCTTTTATTATGAGATATCCATCAAATTAGAGATCATACCAGGGTTTGTAGATGAAAAAAGCAGTTTGAGAAATTGCCCGAACTAGAAGAAGCATGTATGCAAATTATCTTTAAGAGCTTAACCAGCTATGCACTTACAATCACAGAATTTTGTGAGTACTTGACTAGGAAAGGGAGTGAGCAAGAGATATGGTTTTACAGGTTTTGAATGAATGACTTGAACAATTCAAAGTTGAAGGACAAATTGATACTGCTCTATTCAACTCCCATAGAAATTAGTTATCAAAGTGATCAAATTAGACATATTTTTTGTTGATTAAAATGTATTAAGTGCACTTTTGGTTTTGAAAAAGCTTATCTGGAAGTTGTTTAAATTTGCAAGTGAATTTTAAGTAGAATGATATTTATTTTACAATGCTTTGATGCATTAAAAATTTTTTTCCTCAAAAACCATATGTATGGGAGTGACTACCATGATATTTCTGAATTACCAGATGGGATGGTAACTATGGTAACAGAAACAGGATTTATCTCGGATGGGAAGTATAACACTACTTTATGGCATAGTGTCATAAATGTTCTTTGTTTTGAGCATTTTGCACTAGAAGATCCGTCACTTTGATGTTTACTGCAGGACTTTCATGGTCCTATCCATCTTGAGCTTTGACTTATCATTTTGTTCTTGATCATCGATTTGATGATTTTAACATTCTGCATGAAGCAAAGATTTGGTACATGGAAGTTATTCCAGATTTTGAACAATTTGATTGGCTATTCTATCTCCACATTATTAAATCTTATTTATGCATGTATACACTTCTCTTGTGTTTCTGCAAGTTTTTATCGCTGATGGAATTGACTCAGTTCTCAGGGCTTATAATAATCTAAATTGTTTTCTTACAGCAAGCAAATTGAGCTTCACAAATGGTACTATTCAGTCACTGTTCAAGTTGCTGGAGAAACATGGCGGACATTTTTATGCGAAATTACCCATCCCATCAAATGAAGATGATGATTTTGCAATAGATTTTTAGCCATGCAAAGGTGAAAAGTAGCCAGCAAGATATACACATACATATATATACATATACTACAGGAAATGCCCTTTTCTTATCAGAAAGGAGAACGGTGCTGAGACCATGAAATGAGGCATTATTTTTTGTGATATCCATCTTTTGTATACAAATTATATAAATTTTAGGTTTTGTTGAGTCATCTTGTTTTTTTTGACGGCGTCACAAATGGCAGCTTGAGTGTTGCTTCCTTCTTCACCCCTAAATGTTCGTTGAGCTGTAAATTAAAAGCCATATATAGCAATAACCGTATAGAAATTTGTTGTAAGTCGAAAAAAAAACACATTTATGAATTAAATTTATTTGTAAACAGCTTTTTTTCGTTCATCAATTCTTTTAAACACTAATTCACTTATTATTATTATTATTATGATCTTTTTTCGATAAAGATAGTTAGCTGTTAATGGTTGGTATACGCAACACAGCAGCGTAGGAGAGGAGATTGATACTTTAAAAAGATTTTGGAAAATGAAGGAAATGGCTAGGCCCCCACTCGATTCATTTTTTTATGAGATATCATTTTCTTTCTTGTCCTAAAATTGGAGTAGATTCCTTCTCTTTTTCAAGTAAACACAAAATCATATCATTAATGCTTAAACTATTTCAGCTACAAACAAATCAATTGATCAACTTAATTAAGCTCATATTAATTAGGAGAATCATCAAGTCACTTTCCATGTAAATACTATAAGGAACACATTGACAACCCAACCACCAGAAGGTGATATGTATCAGACATCTTAAATAGACAATACAACTCAGCTAGAATTTGATATTGATAATTAATTTGATGGGGTAAAAGAAAAAAAAAAAAAGGTTCTTAAAGTCCAAGCATTGCTGGCCTAAGCCATTATAAGATTTCCATGTGTAAAATGTTAGTAATCTTTTGAATTAAATTCTTGGATTTTGTATGATATTATAGTGACAACTTACAACTTACGATCCATATCTGATTTGTCAAAGAGTTGAAGAGAAGAGGCACACAAGACTATGCAATGCAATGGTCATAATTTCCTTCCATCAGATTCTGCGCTACTTATTAACAGATGTGAAAGCTTTAAATAGCAAGAAAATATGGGATTTCTTTTATCTTCTAATTTGACCACATGGGCATCTCTTCTGTTGAAAACGTCTCAACTTAGATATTGATTGCGATGAAAATAAGGAGGGGGAGGGCGGGGTCTTACATTGCACAAGTTTATGATTTTGTGGTTTCATCATGAACTTAGTCCAGTTAGATTTTTCCTAATTTTTAAATATCATGATCAAAACAATTGCGCAAAATATTTGGAACCACTTAAGTAAAAAAAAGGTAGTTTGATCTTGGTCTAATTTGATTTCTTTTTTTTTTTTTTTGTCAATTGTTTTGTAGCGTATTTGCAGATCTAGCTGATATTGAATTTAATTCACGGCTGAGATGTTAAGCTGTTGCCGTTATTAAGGATTTTTTTTTTTTATTTCATTTCCACGTACCTAATTTTTCAGACTTTATAGACTTGGTATGGTATTTACCACATGGGAAGGTTCTTTTACAATTTGAACTCTGCAATTGTCTTGCCGCGAACTAAAAGTCCAAGAAGTCCAAGAATTTTGAGTTGAAGACCGTCTTAAGTTGTTAAAAAAAATAGGCAGTTAATAGTTGGACAATTCCAAGTCGATTCTAGTGAGATTCGGATTGACAATTTAGTTCGAGTGAGCTAAACCTCGGTAATGGCTGTTGCCAATGTTGCAATGCCAAGTGCACCAGCAGCAGCCATGACCTGTTGAAACATCCATCTGGGCATCCAAACGTTGTTGATCTCAAGGCAGTTTACGAGGAAGATGATTGTGGGATATGCCATTTTGACAGCTAAAATAGCTCGAAATCCATTATTCTATAAGAAATTTCACTGATTACTCGCCGAAGAAAGGAGGAGGTCCTTAGAAAGCCGATCAGCTAATGGGACTAGAGTTAAAGTTTATGAATCTCAAAGTGTCCACTTGATAATGGACCTTTTTCACCAGTTAGAGGAGCATGGATGATTCTCAATGACTGATACTTGAAGCCAGACAACATCCTTTTGGCAACAAATTAAAGCCTCTTCACAGATTAAATTGGCACATTTTAGTCTTGCTACCTACATTAACCCTGGCATCACTTCATATGCTGCAGAGTTAGTCAGTGACTCAGGGGGATACTTGTGTTTCATTACTTGATTACTTTGCATAGCATTCTGTTATGCATTCCAAAGGGTATACAGGGGATAGACGGCAATTATGTATATTTTCTAGGTATTTCATGTAATATATAAATAATTCTCTTTTAAAAATAGCAAAATTCAGAGTAGAGGTGTCTGAAAATCTAACGCAAAAGTAACCGTTCCAAAATAATCATTTGACAGCAGAATCAGTAATCAGCAAAAAACAATAAGCAATTAAGCATCAGTCAACTTATATATATCATATAGTTTATGAAGAGTGTTCGAGATGATTATTCGCTTATTTACAATTCTACACTAGAAGAAAATGGTAAAATGGAGGAAAGGGGATATATTAAACATAGGTTAGGATGGGAATAGAATAAATAATTCTGAAAATGATAGAAACAGAAAATGGAATGACTCTTCAGAGGCAAACACCTCAAGCAACTAATGTGGGGGGAAAACCAACAGCTAATCGAAAACTTCTAAATGAACAATTAACTAGCAAGCTTGAAAGCATCGATGAAGAGTCCATAAGTGAACCCCATCTTGAAATTGTTGAGAAGAGCAACAGGAAATGTTACCTTTGGCCGGCTGTAGTAAAATCTCGTAACATACTCCGTCAAAAGAACACATATCACTGCAGCTATAACATCATTTACACCTAAAGCTCCAAACGACAGAGAGATAGTTTGTGCCACATAAAATCCACCCAGCAAGGAGATTCCACCAAAAAGTGCCCTCCTCGAAGGACTTCGGAAGTAGCTCCTCGAGATATCAGGAACACGTCTGATAATATCGATTAATCTTTGAGAACCACCATTAGTATCCTGAACAGCTTGAATTCTGAGAAGCCGCGGTGATCTGGAAACAAACATTCCATATTTCCCTGTTGAAAATCTTCCTTGAGAACCAAGAGGGACTGTCTTGATCGAACTGATAGACACTGCCATTGAAGACAATATTATATATCATCAAAAGGGTCAATCAGAATCACCTACACTGAAAAAACGGAAAGAAGTTATCTGTAACCTTTCAAAATAGAAAATCTTCTTCAATTTGTAAAGAAAAAAAATAACAAAACAGAAAGAACTAAAAAGGGTTTAAGCAATTCAGATAATTAATTAAACTGCAATCAAACCCTAAAACTAGATACACTAAAATCACAGCTTCACAATAACTTTTTCCACATAATAAAGAAAATTGTTGCTCAATTTTAATGTAGCAAATAACTAAAACTAATCTATTCACATCCTGAAATTCTAGAATCTAATAATAATAATAATAAAGTGCTAATTTTTGAGTATTTGATAGCGGAAAGAAGCAAACTGTGTGGAATTAGAGAAAACCGTAATAATAATTGATGGGTATGTGTCTACTGGTGAAGAAATTCATTAAAGTGAAGATTTTTAAAAGGAAATTTACCTGTAAATTCAAAATTTGCCTGTTCCATTTTGCATAAAATGTCCTTCACAACCAGCACCAGAGAGAGAGAAGTTTGGTCTTAAGGTTTGGCAAGTGATTACTCCTGAAGAAAGACTCACCACATTCAATTTTTCTCCTGGTTAATAACTTTAAAACCCCTGTAAATGTTACCTATTGCCTTAATTGATCCTTATATTTTAAGAAGTTACTTTCATATCAAGAAGATTTCTAACAGAACTAACCAACTATTCTATTCCCCTCAAAACTACGTACACTTTTACATTATATCATTATTGTATATTTTATATATCCTTATACCGCACTTCAAAAATGTAATAACATTAAAAATAACCATAGTAAAATATTATTTAAATATAAATTAAATTTATTTCTTACATTTTCAAAGTTTTCTTAATGTTAATTTAAAAAAATTATATAAGTCTATAAATTACAACTTTCATTTGATCCGACTTCCCTTTGATTATAAATAAAATATAAAATTATTATTTTTTAATTGGAAGTGGTTATTTTAATTTTACTTAATGTTAATTTAAAAAAAAACTTTTGAAATTAATATATAAGTCTAAAAATTTTAACTTTCATTTTGATCCGGCCTCCCTTTAATTATAAACAAATAAAAATGATTTTTTTGATATAAATACATAATAATAATTATCATATTATTGTAAATTTTATAATAAAAATTATATATTCAAATAACTATATCTAAACTGTGTTTATTTTTTTTAGTTTTTCTAAAATAATAAATAAATTTTAAGTTTTTTTTAATTGTATTCAATGAATATAGTGTTATTTATTTTGCACAATTTCTGATAAAGTCATTTAATAAGTTTATATACTCCCTCCATTCCATGAAAGTTGTTTGATTTAACTCAGTTTTTGTGTTTCAAATTAGTTGTTAAGTTTCAATTTCTTACACACAATCTTCTTAATTTACCCTTATTAATGATACTTGTGAAAATTTCAATGCATTTATTTTTTTACCAATCAAAGGGTAAAGTGGAAGAAAAATAAAAGATATTTATTGTTTTTCTTTATCTCTGTGAATTTGTCAAATTATGTAACTAATTTGGGACGGAGGTAGTATTAAATTGTCAAATAAATATAGGATTGTTTATTTGGATTATTTATTTTGCATAATTTTCTATGATGTCATTTAATTAATTATATATGTATTAAACTCTTACCAATCTTAATTAATGCTCTCCCATGGTTAAATAAGTGTTATAATCCTATGTGAAGTTCTAGTGATTATTAACTTTCTCACGA
Source organism: Bocquillonia castaneifolia (assembly GCA_948193215.1). Classification (NCBI taxonomy): domain Eukaryota; kingdom Viridiplantae; phylum Streptophyta; class Magnoliopsida; order Malpighiales; family Euphorbiaceae; genus Bocquillonia; species Bocquillonia castaneifolia. Next base: position 11,220 of record CANYLF011242349.1, read on the forward strand.
ACATGCCAATAACTTAACAAATATTCAATAATGGGTTGATCAAGTCCATTACTACTAGAAAAACAATAATTTGGGACGGATGGATCCGTCGCAAATTATAATTTTCGACGAATTTTATGACGGTCAAAGTCTGCCACTAAAAACCTCGTTGTAGATTTTTTTTATAATGGATTTTTTAGTCCATCGCAAATTTATGGTGGAATTTGTAACGAAATTTGACCGCTGCAAATTTATTTACATATTTTATTAAAAATTAATTAAAATTATTTTTAAAAATTAAAAAAAATAAATTTAATAAATTAATTTATTTAATCCCCTTTAATACTCCTCAAACAATATTAATTATATCTTTAAACCTCATTATTTTGCAACATTACCTCACTTTCCAATGTATCACCCATCTTTGGAGTACTATGGGCTGAGCGGGTTTAACTTTGTAAATCCATCAATCTGCGTTCCATTTATGCTGTTGATGATATGTAACACCCTTAAAAATATAAAAAAAATACTAATATATATATATATATATATTATTTAAAAGAATTTTTACAATTAAGTTCGAATATAATTGTAAGAAAAATATAAAGGTTAAGTTATAATTTTACAAAATATCTAAAGGTTAATATAGTAATTAACCATAAACATCATCATCATCTTTATTATTATTTTTATTGTTATTATAATATATCATCATCAATATCATCATCATCATCTTTATTATTATTATTATTATTATTATTATTATTATTATTATTATTATTATTATTATTATTATTATTATTATTATATAAGAAAAAGAGAAAAAGAGCAAGAGCCTTCCCTCTCGTTTCTCATTTCTTTATATATATATATATATTCAAATCGATAATGGGCTCTGATACCAGGAGAGATACGCCTAGGATCTAAGGGGGGATGATCACACAATAGATGATTATACAGGAAGCTTAAATGATTATGCACATAAATAAACAAAAGATGGAGATGAAGATGAAGATGAAAAGGAAGGTGAATATGAAGAAGAAGAAGAAGATAAAGAAGATCACGAAGATGGAAACAAAGAAATAAAAAACATAAATATTCAAATTAAACTTATTAAGCCTTAACTATATGTGTATAATTTCAGG
>CANYLF011242406.1:0-13994 GCA_948193215.1 Bocquillonia castaneifolia
AAAAAGGGCTAATCAAATGACAAGTCTTAGAAGACCTAGAAACACATGATGATGAGGTTCCTATTGTAATACAATACTCCATATATTATTGATATGGCTTGCAATGATGAGGTTAGTTCATATATAAAAGGGTTAGCTTTAGGCTTGATCAATCAAATGAAAAATTTTAAATTTGTATTCACCTTGTATTTTATGAGAAAAATGTAAGGATCATAAATGGTTTGTCATCCTACAAGAAAAAAATCAAAATGTTGTGAATATTTTAGATTCAGTACATTATTAAGGTTGTGTTGCAATTACCTAATTTGAAAGATAATTTATTGATTAATGATGGATCAAGGCGTGAAGGTTAAGCTATTAACTTATTTCACCATTATCGTGTTAAAATCATTTGTGAGGTTAGTCTTTTTCATTTGTTCCGTGGTTGATTGTAATACTCTATCATATCATTGAGCATATCCTCGTACATAAAATATTGAGTTAATGGCACATTTGCGTCAAGAGAATTAACAAGCTCAACTATAATCTCACTATCGCGAATGAAATTGTAGATAACTCTCATCTCGACTAATATATCCGCGTCTTCATTTGTACAATTAAGTCATTCAGTAAGATAATAAAATCACCAACAAACTGGGTAGAAGTCAGTTCATTACGCTTAAATAACCAGCACATTCCTCATCAAAATTTCTGTGTGAAAAAAGTATGGAACCCTTGAGAAGAGCCACAATTCCATTCTTTTTTATTAAATTAAACACCATCGAAAAAACTTTAGATTTAATTCCTCTAAATTTTACCCCAACACATTCCTCATCAAAATTTGTGTGAAAACTTTAGTTTTAGACCATTTTTTTTTATTATTAAAGAATCAAACCTGAAATTTGATTTGATATGTAAATTTCAAATTGAATCAAACCGAATCAATTTCATCGATTTTATCTGATTTTTCTAATCAAACCGAATTCCATTCACCCTTACATTCAATGCATATCTATGATTATAAGAGCATCTCCAATGTGTAATGTAAAAAAAGAGAGTGTTTTTCTAGAATAAAGAGTATTTTTATTTAATAGAGAATGCAAATTGTAATTTTTTAGTAGATTTTACCCATTTCAATAAACATTAAATGATCAAATTTTATTTATCTCCTCTCATTTTATTTCACTTGTAAAAAAATTTAAAATATCATGAAACTTTAAACCCATCAAGAGAAGAGAGTGAGCTTAGCTCAACACTTGTGAAGAGCTAAACCCACTCTCTTCTTCATATTTTAAAAATAAAAGTGTAATTTTATATGTTAGACTGTCTCCAATGCTACTAGGTAAAACAAATTAAGAGCATATTTTGTAAAGTGGAGAGCATCTATTGTTTAAAAGAGTAAATATCTTAATTTTACTTCAATGTACTATTTATTCATAATCCATTATTTTGAATTTTTTTTTATTCTCAGTCTTCATTTAACTTACTTTCTCTCTCATTTTAAATTTAAACTACGGAAAAAGTGTGAAAAAATTATATTAAAAATAATAATTTCATTAATGACATATAGAGTCCAGAAGTACCTAGTCAAACTCATTATTTACTCTATATTTTAAAAGTAAAGAGGCTATTGGAGTGTATTTTTATAGGTTAACTCTTTATTATAGATAAATGGTATTAAATAAAAAATGGATTGAGAATGCTCTTAACTTTTAATTTTTAGAGAGTCTAAGAGATAAAAAAAAAAATAATAATAATGCATCGGGAGATACTCAATACCTTAAAATAGGAGTAATCCGAAATTCTACTCAAACCAAATTTAAATTGCAATTTGTTTGAAATTGGCATCTCTCGAGGAACTAACCGACTAAATTTTGTACTGTCGATTCAATGAATTGAAACACTAACAAAATTGTATAAACAAAATCAAAAAGGAAAAGAGAAAAAGAAACTTTGCACTTTTTTTTTCTTTTTTTGGAAGAAGTCTGTTGCAAAAAGAATGAAAAATAAAAATAAAGGCTTAATTACACTCACGGTTCTTGAATATTTTTTCCGTTGTAATATTATGGTCCTTCAACTTTGATTTGTAAAAAAAAAACACTTGGAACTTTAATTTTTGCAACATAAAACCCCATTCTCATTATTACCCAATCTTTATCTCGTTATAAAAAATTCATTTTAAAGAATTTTGATATGGAATTTTTAATATTAGTAAAAAAACGGAATTTATTTTTTTAAAAAAATAAAAAATTATGAGAGTGAAATTATTTTTTTCTATTTTTAATTGAATAAAATTAAAAATTCATAGAAAATAGAGAAAATTCTCAAATGGTCCAACATTTAGTGAGAGTTGATGATAAAACATTCTCAATTTATTGGAATATAATATGGTAAAATTTAATTAATGACAGTGGATAAATATTTCCATTTGTATTTAGGAACACAAAAGTTCCTACCGTTAGTATTCATCCACTAAAGTTAACCAATTTTTATCATCTTCTATTTTAATATATTGAGAATATCGTATCATAATTTCTCACCAAAATTGGGATGATTTGAAAATTTTCTCTATTTTCTATAAATTTTTTAATTTTATTGAATTAAAAATATAAAAAATAATTTAATTGTCAAAATATTATTTTATCTTTTTTATAAATTAAATTGTATTTTTATTGACTCATATAAAAAATTTCACATTAAGATTCATTAAAATGATTTTTTTTATAAGAAAATAAATATTAGATAATAATGAGAGAAGGTTTTGTGTTATAAAAATTAAAATTTCAAGATTTCTTATTACAAATCAAAGTTGAAGCACCATGACAATAAAAAAACATTGTTAAAAACAAAAGACCACGTGATGCTATTTTTAAGGTTGTTTATGTTTTGTAGTGGGGATAATGATGTTGGCATGATCCTGATGGATGGATCTACACGGTGACTGTCTTTGCGGAAAATCAAAATGTTTTATTAGTAACAACATGCTTTGCACATGGCCCTTATTTTCTACCACAATATTATATTATGATATTTTCTTCACTCGTGAAGAAACAAAAATTTCAATAAAAATAAAATGATTTTTCTTTTTATTTTTTTCCTTTTGATTTAGAAATGATATGAGATTTCTTAGCATTCCCTTAACTAGTTATTTTTTTAATGAGAGTCTATGTCTATTAATTGTTATTTATTAATATGTTTTTTACTTGCACAGTTGAAAAGTCGAATGATTGAGCTCAAAAACCTCAATGTGCCTCTAAAGATTTATTTTACTAAATGCAGGCTTGGAAAGTCAAACTTGAGAACTCACGTTCGTGGAGGTGATCCTCACCACACACACCACCCTAGTTTCGTTAAGACAAAAGGGTCAAAAAAACCCTTGAACTTTCAATCAAAGGTTTTTAAGACCCCTGAACTATGACTCAGTATAACTAGATTCCTAAAATTAAAAAAAATGGTGCAATTAAACCCTTTTATCCTGAAGTCATTACCATTCTGTTAGTTTTGGGTACTTAAATGGAATTTTACCATTGAGCTAAAGTGCGCATGCCATACACCTGTAAAAGAGAGAAAGTAAAGAGAAAGTAATAGAAAAAAACAAAAAGCTAAACGAACGAGTCCTTATTCCTCAATTACCTAGTTCTTCCACAAAAACCAAAAACCTAAAAACTAGTCACCGGTCCTTCTTCCACAATTTCTGAGCCAACCAAAGAAGCACAGAAGTCAATTTTCTTCTCACACTGGTTCACTCCATCATTCCCCCTCCAATCCCAACCCATCCTCCACCAAAAGTACTCTCCTTAACAAACTGAACCGCTTTCAAGTTCAACTCCACCAGCCCAAACCCACCATTGCTGACCGAGTCATGACCCATTTCCATCAAAGCAACTTCAAGTTGGCTTGATGTCTTCTGTCTTCCCAAAAGCCGCCGGTAAACTAATCCTATTCTGTGATGTAAAACCTCAAGATTCTCATTTTGGTTCTCATCAATTTAAGCCTCTTGGCTAAAGATCGAATAACTTCAGATTTCCTTGAACTAACTGGTACATCATTAACAAGAGACGAGCTGTGAAAGTGCTCGAGCTATACCCGAATTGCCACCATTAGCGATCAACAAATTTTCAGATATTGAAGGCTTATTATTATTAATAAGGTTATGACCAGTAACGTTAATAGAGTTTAAAGAAGGCATGAAAGCAGGTATATATCAAATGTAAGATAAAAAGAAACCAGGTCATGATAAAAAAAAAAAAAAAAGCCACGATAAAAAGAAAAGAAATAAAATCATAAGTAAATAACGTAAGAATTCAAGAAGCCGAGATTAATAAAAGATTTGTCTGCTTATATGAATGTTGCAGTGACCAAGTTTTTTACAGATGATGAAGCCGATGTCTCCATCATGCCCATCACCCTGAGAGATGAAACTTATTAAAAGGGTGTCTTGTTTTTTGGTTTTCAGTTAATTCCTTTGGATTTTAGTTTTTTTTTTTATTACTTTCTTTCTTACAAGTGTAAGGCATGCATACTTTAGCTCAATGTAAAATTTCCATTTAAGTACCCAACACTAACGGAGTGTTAACAACTTCATGATCAAGGGTTTAATTGCATTAATTTTTTTAATTTTAGAGACCTGGTTATACTGAGTCATACTTCAGAGACCTTAAAAATCTTAGGCTAAAAGTTTAAGGGTTTTTTGGGCCCTTCTGCCTTTCTTTAACAAGTCATTGGGGGTTAAAACGTCTATTACTATGAAACATTGTTTTGAAAACCCAATAGAAGGCCAAACCGATGAGATTATTGGTTCACATTTAGTGGTGAGAAAAAAACCAAAAAAACCGAACCGACTATAAAACCAAACCTAAATCAAACTGAAAATGCAGTTAACCGAACCGACAGTTTAGGTTACGGTTTTTAATTTTTAAAATTTTAGCTTATCGGTTCGGTTACGATTTCTAATTTTAAAAAACCACAGTTAACCGAACCGAACCTATTATACATACACATATAAAATATATAAATATTTATACATACATTTATATACATATATGCAAACATAACACAAAAAATATATATATTTAGTAAAATTATATCTTTTATAATTTACATCTAATTTTTATTAATATATGCTTTTTAAAAATATTTATTTTGGTCATATATATGCATGTGTGAAATAATTTTTAAAATCTTGAACTATTAGTCATTTTTAATATTTGAATAAATTAATTATAAATAATTTATATTAATATTGTTCTTTTTAATATAAACTTTTTTCTAATGGTTAAACGAAAAACCGATTAGATCAATTAATTTTAAATAATTTATATTAATTATTGTTCTTTTTAACATAAATTTTATTTTAACGGTTAACTAAAAAATCAATATCGAGTAACCGGTTTTTTCGGTTAACCGATCTTTAGGTTACCCAATATTTAGGTTAAGTGTTTGGTTCATGATTTTAAAAAAATGAAACTGCACGGTCGGTTTTTTTGGTGCTCATGGCTCGGTTAATTGAACCGTGCTCACCCATAATTCACCATTTAATTGGTTTAACCATTCGTATAACCGGTTTGACAAAATAAGTTTGTTTTCTCTTCTTATTTGATATTTTTAAATTTTTATAAATGTATTGGTTCATGTTATTGGATTGATCCACGATCCCACCCATGGACCATGGTTCATATAACAATTTTTTATCAATTAAAACCGATCAACTTCCATTTCAATTGAAAGTTCCAATTTTATACCTCTTTCAGACAGAATCAACCACTAGTTCTAGGTCCAATCAATCCAACTTTTTGGTCTAGTTCAATTTTAAAACCATACTATGAAATACAACGAAATACCAAGAAACAAATTTCTAATTTTCAATTATCAACCATCATGGCAGCTATATGTGATTAGTGAAAACAAACTCATGTGTCTCTCTATACATTATTTAGTGGTAGTGAAACACTTGAGAATCCTAAATTTGAATCCCCTCCCCTACATAAAAAATTAATAATAATAAAATAAACCCATTTACATTTAAAATTAAAAATATAACATCTCGGTTTTTGCTGCATGAGTTATTAAAATAAATCTATATAAAGGGAAAGATGATCACTATTAAATTTGTGTAATATGCTACATTTATATGTGAGATTTGAATTGGTATTTTCAAATTGAAATATTTCTTAAAATTAGAACCAATCATTTACATTTGCTCCAAAAGACATTTTTTTTTAAAAAAAACTTGATTTGTGAATTAGTTCCCAAAACAAGTTCTTCTGTTTTGCCATGGGGCTGCCCATTACAGCACCCACAATTTACCCCCACTAATGCTGTGTGTATCACCATCACCCCACCACTATCAAATATTGCTAACAATATAGGACAATATATATCCCACCAAAAGTAAGCAAAACATGAGAGGCCAAAGCAACAAAAGGAAAATGACATACATTTTTGCCATTCACCACCATTATCCTTGTTGCTAATCTCCTATCTCTAGTCTCTATCCACCAAGCCTCTAAAATTCCCTTAAAAGAAAATAAAATTTGCAAAATTCAAAGTTCATACCAGGTGACAAATGAATTTACAATCCACTTCATTTATAAAGATTGATATTTTAGAATCCCAGTATAGAAGAGACATGTTCCGTATACTGATCCTGCCAATTATTATTATTAGTATAATAATAAACTATCTCAGTATAATTTGCCCACATGGTTAAATATGAGTTTTATAGTTCAAAATATAGTATAAAATATTAAAAACAACGTCAGAATTAAGTTACCTTTTTAATTATAAGCACATATGTTAGGAGATATGAATCTCATATTAAATTGGTAAACCAATAAATAAATCAACTTACCAAAATTTGAACCTGAGTTTTGGGTGTGCATAATTTAATTAAATAAATAAAAAAAGTTACTATACTAGTACTTCAAAAGATCAAAAGCACTAATCCACCAACCATTCCACTCATCAACATTAATAATTTATAACAAAAGGTAACATAACATTAAATTCTCTAAATACCCTCTTCTTTAAACATTATTAACAAAACAAAACAACCATCCATAATAACCATAAATAACCCATAATTAAATAAACAACACTAATTAATTACTCATAACAAACTAACTAATCAGTAAAATTAGCAAGAGTAGCATGAGGCTGGCAAGCCTTGGCATCAGGATGTGACTCAATTGCAGGATGTGGCTCAACAGGCTTGACTAGCAATTCTTGAGGCAAATCCTTAATACCCTTTAAATAAAATGTGTAAAAGAGCTTGAAAGGGAACACAATTTGTTGAAGTTTAACTTGACCATATGCTCCTTCAAAAATGCCTGAGCCACCAGTGACTGCAAGATATGTGTCTTCATATGTCAAGTAAGGTCCTTGTACTGCTAAGTGACCATAGTCTCCAAAGTAGAAGCTGTACATTGCTTCATACCGGTCACCTTTCATTTCAGGTTTGTTTTGGATTAAAATGCATAGTCCTGCTGTTATTCCTATCCTTTTCTTCAGGTCCCCGGTATAAAGCTATAATAATAAATTTTAAAAAAAGATTAAATTATCGTAAGTGGTGTGATATGACAACATTTTAGTATTTTTTTTATTCACTTCCTGACAAGTGAATGTGTGCTGCCAACAAACTTTGTCCATCTAAATTGATGTAAGAATATAAAATAATTTACATTTAATCACTAATGAGTTTTTATCTAACTTTTAATTATTGGAAGAAAGTACATTTTTTAAAAATAATAAGTTTATGTGTTCAAATTCGTTATTTAAAACAATTTTTGCTTAATTTTACTACTTTAGAAGTCCGAATTCTCAATTATTGTCAACATAATTTTTTTAAAAAAAACTTGAAGATGATAAGCAAGTATATTCAGTTATTTGATAGAAAATGATTATTTCACATTTCAGTTACAATCATTGAAGCTTAATTAGATCAAAATGTGTTATGTTTGTTGGATCTAAAAATAAATACAACAAATTAACGAATTTTCTTTATTTTAGATCTTCTGTGTGTTCACTTGATTAGAAAAGTTATATATAGTTTTAAAAAGGAAAAGAAAAGGCCGTTATTTTCTAGTGAAAAAAGAAATTAAATTAAAATTATTTATAAAATCATCATTTTGTTTTCTAGCAAATTCTATAAATAGAAAATAAACATGCAAGGTTTGATATGGTATATCTTTAATTAAGAAAAATCTTCAACAATACAGAAATTTTGACCTTTGAAACAGGAAATTCTTGAATAAAAGAAGGAGACTGAATCAAGAAAGCTTGTTGATTTTCTTAGGAAACAAACAGAGAAAAGGAAATTAAGGTATAAAGAAAGTAAAAGTACTAGTAAAATACCTTGTTGCTAAAAGGAACAAGATCACCAAGAGAATTAACTTGTTTCTGGCTCAAACGAAGATAAGCAGGACTGCCACGATCCCTTTCATTAATCTCATAAACACAAAGCTCTTGAACTTTAGCTGCAAGAAATTAAATTAAAATCCAAGAAAATAAATAAATAATCAGCTAAAGAAAAAAAACATATATATAAAAAGAGAAAAATAAGATCACTAACTGGGTGATCTGTCATCAGAAGAGGAAGCTTGGTTTTTGCAAGAGAATGATCTTTTAGGCAAAGAGAAGGTGTTGTTGAAGGAAGAAGCAGAGTTAGAGAGGAGCCTTGGAGTTGAAGAAGGGTTGGAAATCTTGAAATTAGGCAAAAATGAAGTTTTGGTGGTGAGCCTTGAAGCAGCAGCTGGGCTGCTCAGTCTCATGGAAGAGAGGGTCCTCAAGGAAGAAGTAGAGCAAGAAGCCATGTTAGTTGATCTTTGGTGGTGGGTGTTTGGTAAGAGAGTGATGGAATTTAGTGAGAAAGTGAGTAGTAATAATGCTGGGTGAAGAAATACTGGAGAGATGCTTGTTTATATAGACAGGTGTGAGTGTGTAACGGTGGTCCTGTTTTCAAATACTTTATTTTAACTAAATTGTATTTAAAATTTTCCATTTCAGGATTTTTTTATTTTTTAATTTGTAGTCATTAAAATGAGGCTCAAGGGTTTCAACTTGTATCCAATGTACAATTAGTCTGATTTTAAAATTTTAATCAATTTATTCATTAACTTGTTAAAAATGACCAATTTTTTTCCTTTAATGAGTACATGCATGTTATAATTTGTCGTTAATTATGTAACTGATGTTAATATAATATAAAAACATAATTTTCAAGAGTAAAAAATAAAATAAAATTAAAATTACCACTAAAAAATTATATTCTTTTCCTTATCTATTTAATTTCAATAAATTCATTTTTTGTCAAAAAAATTAATTTTTTATAATAATAAATATGATATAACCTTTATTCTACGTATATTTTCTATATAGAGCATTATTTTAAATAAATAAACTGAATTTGATAGACATCCACTTATTAAAGAAAGAAATTAACTGAAATTGGTCATTTTTTGGCAAGTTGAAGAGTAAATTAATCGAAATTTAAAAACTTGGGTTAATTAGACATTAGATAAAAGTTTAAGAGGGTAAATTGACCTTCATTTTTTATCATGAGAAATTATGCATTACAACCTATGTGAAATATAAGTTATAACAATTTAATATGTTTTTAATATACAATATACTTACTTTATTTATTAATTTTTTTCTTATAATACATTTATCGTTTATCATACATTGGAAATATTAGTGTTTTTCAATAAAAATAAATTTTTTTTAAAAACTATATTAAAAATAATAATTATATAAAATTTTCAATCATAGTCAATGATCGATAGTTGATTATTAATAACACCACTGGTGATCATTGGTGGTCCGTGATATCGAAAGTTATCATAAATAATTGAGATAATTATTTATTATATAATACGTACCTATAATTTTTTTATTTTATATTTTTAAAAATTTAAGAAATTATAAATTATTTTGTAAATAGTGACTTAGTTTTCCCATTTATTAAAAAATATTTTTTATAATTTTTTTAAATTTACCAAATACTGAAAAATTTTAAAATATTTTCTTGAAAAATATTTTATTAAGAAACGAAGTGATGGTGTATATTTCTTTTCTTGCATTTATTGAATTTGGTGCAAACTTGAAAATTGTAATTTAATAAAAATATTTTGAGTCAATTAATTATCCATTTAGGTTTAAATTAAAAGACATTTCAGATGGAAAGAAAAAAAAAGTAAAAAAAAAATTATGCACATACAGTACAATGATAGAAGATATGTCAAATTTACAATTTTAAAATTTTAATATAGTTAGGGGTAATTACGATTTGCTCCCTGTATTTTATCATAATATACTAATTACCCGTCACATTTGAAAAATACATTTTTTACCCCTTGTATTTTATTTTTATTAGACTAATTATCCCTTTTTATATAATTTTAACCATTTTTAATTAAGATAAAAGTGAAAAATCATAAAAAAAAATTGAATTATGGTATTATAATAATAAAAATATGCAAAATGATGTCTAAATATATTTTTTGGTATAAATATAAATACTTATAAACTGTAATGATAAATAGATTCATTAGCTTTTTTATTTATAATAAAATATATTTAGACATTAATTTAGATGTTTTTATCATTTTAATATCATATTTTATTGTTAATTATGAATTATTACTTTTAAATTAATATAAAATAAAAAATGATTAAATTTGTATAGAAAAGGATAATTAGTATAATAAAAATAAAATACAAGGGGCAAAAAATATATTTTTCAAACGTAAGGAGGTAATCAGTGTATCAGGGTAAAACACAGGAGGTAAAATGTAATTACTCCATGTATTTATACATTTCTTTATTTAATTATTTTTTATGTTATACAGAAAAAAAGTACAAGTCACTGTGCTTTAAAAAATGTACAACTCATAATTTTGGAGAACCAATCCTTTTCTTTTTTCAATTAAAGGAAGGAAATTGAAACTTGATTCATAAGCCGATTAGATATATCCTACTACTAAATTGTACTTGAGAGACTTTTCCATTTCATTTTGATGGTTCGTGATCGTTGTCCAGCTCTCAACATACCCCATTTTTTGAACAAAATATTATCTAATTCAATATCAGTACTTCTGTATTAATTAATTAATCACTTTAAATTTATTGATCATTTTTTTTTGAGGAAAAAAATTTATTAATCGTGATATTAAGAATATAAATAAAAGCAAAAAAAATCATAAAAATGTGACAACTTTTTGTTGAAAACAAAAGAATTAATATCTTCGATAATCAAATATTTTGGGCGTATTGATGAATTGGACGGTGTGTGTGGGGGAGCAGAGGCACGAGGGTTATGAATGGTCAACGGAATATTTCTAATTTGTTTATTTGGAAAACATTTTTCTCACATTGTTTTTCAACACGTGATTTGGTGTTTGGTTTGAAGGAAAATAAGTGGAGAAATCTTTTGGGTTTTGAAGCAACTTTACAGTCAATTATGGCACTAGTCAAATAGTGTACAGTATACACCGTTCAAATATGTGAACAAAGAGGAGACGATGCTTTTTCCGGCTGTAATGAAATGGCTATCGATCAGAACAATAAATCCTATACCCATAAAAGTTTTAATCAGTTTTGATTTTGATTTGTGAGAACTTGTAAAAAAAGCCAAAAATATATATATATCTAAAAAGCATACATGGACAAAAAAAAATTTTAAAAATTAATCGTTTGTTTTTTCATTGTTTTAAAATTACTTGTTGTAAACTTTTTTTTTAGAATATCTAGTTATCAGTTTTTTTCCCACATTCTTTTTGAAACTCAAAAAAAAAAAGTTTAATGTTTTCCCATCCTCAAATTAATATTTTTTGAGTTATAGAGAAACGGATTTGAATCCGAAACTTTCACACTATGTTTGGATGAGGGTGGATTTGGATTTGGATTTGGATTTGGATTTGACTCAAATCCACTGTTTGGCTAATCCAAATATTTGGATTTGGATTTGGATCAAATCCAAGTCTATTAGAAACCTATTACATATTATTGGATTTGAAATTCTCCTTAAACCCCTGTTATTTCAAATCCAAATCTTTCAAGTTATACACACACAATTCTAAATTCCTTCAAAACTAGATTTCAGTACTCTTTTTCTCATTTAATATTTATAGAATATTTTACCATTTCAAGGGAAGATTAACTTTTTGCAAAAAATTTATGTCCAGTTCGGGTTTTTGCTTTTTCATTCGGCTCGGTTTCAATTTTTTAGTCCGGTTTAGGTTTTCAATTTTTTGACCCGACCCGATTCGGTTGGGTTTTCAGTTCGTTTTCTTTTTTCGGCCAGGTTCGGGTTTTTTGGTTTTGGTCCGATTCGGTTTTCGGTCAAGTTTATGTTTTCGGTTTTTCATCCTGGTTCAGTTTGGTTTGATTTTCAGTTTGGTTCTTTTTTCATCCCGGTTTGAGTTTTTGGTTTTCCGGTCTGGTCCTATTTGAGTTTTTGGTCCATTTCAAGTTTTTGGTTTTTTGATCCGGTTCGGGTTTTTAGTTTTCCGGTCCGGTTCGAGTTTTTTATTTTTCAGCCTGGTTCGGGTATTTTTTTCGGGTCCGGTTCGGGGTTTCAGTTTTTGGTCCGGTTCGATTTTCAGTCTGGTTCGAGTTTTTAGTTTTTCGGCCCGGTTCAGGATTTGGTGTTTCAATCCATTTTAGGATTCGGTTTTTGGTCCCTTTCGGGTTTTTGGTTTTTCGGTCCAGTTCGGGTTTTTGGTTTTTGGTCCGATTCGATTTTCGATTTTCTGATCCTATTCAGGTTTTTGGTTTTTTGGTCCGGTTCGAGTTTTTTGTTTTTTAGTCTGGTTCGGGTATTTTTTTCCGGTCCGGTTCGGGGTTTCAGTTTTTGGTCCGGTTCGATTTTCAGTCTAGTTCGAGTTTTTGGTTTTTCAGCTCGGTTCAAGTTTTGGTGTTTCAATCCATTTTAGGATTCGGTTTTTGGTCCCGTTCGGGTTTTTTGGTCCAGTTCGGGTTTTTGGTTTTTGGTCCGATTCGATTTTTGATTTTTCGATCCAGTTCAGGTTTTCGGTTTTTTGGCCCGGTTTGAGTATTTGAGTTTTCGGTCCAGGTCGGGTTTTCAGTCCAGGTCGGGTTTTTGATATTTGGTCCGATTTGATTTTTGATTTTTCGGTCCAGTTTGGATTTTCGGTTTTTCAGTCTGGTTTGGGTTTTCGGTTTTTGATCCGATTTATTTTTTGATTTTTTGGTCCAGTTTGAGTTTTCAATTTTTCGATCCAGTTCGGGTTTTTGATTTTTGTTCCGATTCGATTTTCTGTTTTTTAGTCCGGTTTGAGTTTTTTCTTTTTCGGTCCAGTTCAAATTTTTTGTTTATCGGTCCGGTTCGGGTTTTTGATATTTGGTCCAATTCAATTTATGATTTTTCGGTCGAGTTCGGGTTTTTGGTTATTCAGTCTAGTTCAGGTTTTCAATTTTTGGTCCGATTTGATTTTTGACTTTTTGGTCCAGTTCAAGTTTTTTGTTTTTTGGTCCGGTTCGGGTTTTCGATATTTGGTCTGATTTGATTTTCGATTTTTCGATCGAGTTCGGGTTTTTGATTTTTTAGTCCGGTTCAGGTTTTTGATTTTTTATCCGATTTGATTTTTGATTTTTCGGGCCAGTTCGGGTTTTTGATTTTTTGTCCGATTCAATTTCGGTTCAGTTTGGGTTTTTCATTTTTCGGTCCGGTTTGAGTTTTTGATATTTCTGTGTATTTCGGTTTTTTAGTCTGGTTCGGGTTTTCGATATTTAGTCCGTTCTATTTTCTGTTTTTCCGTCCAGTTTGGGTTTTCGGTTTTTCATCATGGTATGATTTTTCAGTTTTTCTATCCAGTTCGGGTTTTCAATTAGTAGTTATTTTGTATTTAATTGTAAATCCAAATTTATTATTAATTAATTGTTTATCTAAATAATGAATTTAAAATTTAGGATTTCAAATACTTAAATCATCCAAACAAAAAATTTAAAATTTAGGATTTCAAATATTTAATTCATCCAAACAATAGATTCTAAAT
>CANYLF011242583.1:0-10414 GCA_948193215.1 Bocquillonia castaneifolia
TAATTAATTATATAATTAATGAATACTGCAAGAAATAATAGAGGTACATAAAATAATACAATAATACTTAAACTTATATCAAATATAAAATCTTCTTCTATATGAATCATTCCATAAGCTATTATAATAGTCATGAACAAAACACAAATATAAATATACCATTATGCTTAAAATTTAGAGTAAAGAAAGAAAGAAAAATTTATGAATTTGTGTGAATAAATAAAGTTCATAGCTTGTCTATTTATAGTGAAAAATATAACCGTTTGTTACCGTTATATTACCATTGGTAACAGTAATATAGTCGTTAGAAATTTTTTAATTTTTTAATTTTTTTATTGAGAAAATAAATTGTATAAAGTAAAATTAATAAATAATGTTGGTATGATTATTTATAGCAAGTGAGTTTCCGCTCTTGTATTAATGATATATTAATTAAATGATGTTATTTATGAGGTATACAAATATGGGACAAAACCTTCCATTAATATAAAATGGGGTATAGCCTTCCATTAACATAATAAAAAATATATAAATATGCATAAATATAAATTGGTAGGAGGCATAGCCATTCATAAGGTTAGAACCATTTCTAGCAAATTTTGCATCAATAGTGTAGTTAGTTGAAAAAAAAAATAATTAATATAAAGTTAGATTGAGGAGGCAAAACCTTCCATGATAATATATAATCAAATAATACATTCATGAAAATTAAATATTAAAAAATATATACCTTATTGTCTTGATCGAGAGCTTCTCGTGCTGATAACGTGTTATAAAATTAAGATTGAATTACTTTTACTTTGTTTTTGTTGTGTTTAATCAGAAGAAAAATGTTTTATATTAGAATAATTTTGAGAGAGTTTAGAAAACTATAAACTTTTCATATATTTTTCTATATCAATAACTGAATGAAAGTTCAATTTATATAGAGGTTTTCTTTCCACTATTTAGAAAATTATTTGATCACTTACAAAATAATGGTCATTCACATTAGCAATAGTTGACAACACTTTAAAAAAAAAACCAAGAAGAATAAAAACACAGTTTTCAAACAAAACACAGAGGGTATATTAGTCAAAACAAAATTGCCGACAGAGTATTGAAATTAAAAAAGAAAATAGGTCCCATTAAAAAAAAATCAGTAAACCAATAATGATATTTTCTAAACTTATAAAGTTTTTTTTTTAGGGGTAAACTTTTAAAGTTATAACCGCAACAAAGGGCAGACCAAAAATCTCTCTTAAAAAAAATAACAGAACAATGCTAAACTGACACAGCACACACAATCTCTCTCTTCTTTCTCTGTGTCATAAAAAAAGACGAGGCAAAGCATAGAAACAGGAGAAACTGAAACAGGTCTAAAACTATGTCCTTCTTTAACTCACCAAACCCTCCATTTTTGCTTCTTTTTTTCACTCTATTTTTCTGTTTCTTCACATCTTCTTCTTCACTTGGTCCAACTCTAACTACTCACTTCAATTCTCTTCGTATTCCTGGTAAATTTTCCTTCCTTTTTTTTATTGCATTTTAATTTGTATCATGTTTTTTAGTGTAAAGATCGAGTCTTTATCTTTGTCTAGAGTGATATATAAATGCATGATGATTTGGTTTTGATTTTGTAGAGTTTGGTGGTAGTGGTGGCGAACGGGATAATGCTATAGTGATACTGCCATGGGAGATTACAAGGAGACATCTGGCTGATAATGATAATTCCACCTCTAACTCAACTTTGATTTTGGCAGCTAAGAGAACTCGAAGAAGAGACCCTTTGAATGATCTTAAGCGTTACACTGGTGGTTATAATATCAGCAATCAACATTACTGGGCTGTCAGTTTCTTTTTCCTTCTCTTTCTTTTACTGTCTTTTTTTTGTTTTGAACGTATAGTACTTTATCGGTAGTCTGTTGTTTTTTTATGTAAATTTATAATCTTTTTTAGAATTATTGATACCCTTTTAATGCTTTTTGTGAACGGTGTGCTTAGAATGAATTTTGGCTTCTGTTTGAATCATCTCTTAATTGCCTGATTTTTGGGTTGATGTGTTTTGGACAGTTTGAAAATTGTTAATTCATTAAACTGATAATATTTTGATTAATCTATGTAATGCAGTCTGTGGGCTTAACAGCAGCTCCCTTCTTTATCGTTGCTGCAATTTGGTTTGTGCTTTTTGGACTTTGCCTGTTCTTTATCTGTCTCTGTTATTGCTGTTGTCGAAGAGAACCTTATGGCTATTCTCGACTCTGCTATGCGCTTTCTCTAATTTTCCTCATTTTCTTTACAATCAGTGCAATGTAAGCATCTCTTTCTTTCTTAGTTGGTATTCCTTGTGTTTTTTTTTAACTGGCAATTTTGTGATGCTTTTGCTGTCTTGTCTGCAATTTCAGTGTGGGGTGCATTGTTCTCTATACTGGTCAACAGAAGTTTCACCGCACCACAACGCACACATTGGATTATGTTGTGAACCAGGCAAATGGCACTGCAGAAAACCTCAGAGATGTGTCAGATTATCTTGGTGCGGCAAAGGGTACTTCTGTGGAATCTCTTTTTCTGCCTGCTGATGTACAAAGCAGGATTGATAATATTGAAAGAAAGATAAATTCCTCTAGCAGCATTCTTTCCAGTCGTACACAAAAGAATTCTAAGGATATACAAGAAGTTCTTGATGCTATGTGAGTAAAAAGCTTTTTAATTTTTTCCTTGTTATTGTGGATTTTTTTTATCTAATTTCCATCACTCTGTTTACATCGGTGCCATGCATTGCAGGAGACTTGCTCTTATTGTCCTTGCAGCTGTTATGCTTGCTTTGGCATTTCTTGGATTTTGTAAGTTTATTGTTTTTCAGACTACAGGTAGAATATTTTATTATGTTGATGTATCTCTGATGTCATTTGGATGCTATAATTGTTGCAGTATTCTCCATTCTTGGATTGCAATGTCTTGTATACTTGTAAGTGATACTGCTTTTGAACCATTCTGTTAATTATTTAATACAGAAAATATGTATTTTAGTGGGTCTAAATTGCTGAATAAAATTCATATCATTGTTGATTGCAGCCTAGTGATCCTTGGGTGGATTCTTGTTGCGGGAACTTTAATTTTATGTGGTGTATTTCTCCTTATCCACAAGTAAGTTTTGATTTTTCTTTGTTTCCCCTTTCAATAGTTTTCTGGATATAAAATGTCATGTTTGATGGTTTGTAATTTACTTTTTTTGCCTTTTTTTGTCTTTAGTCCAGAATTAAGGTTC
Source organism: Bocquillonia castaneifolia (assembly GCA_948193215.1). Lineage (NCBI taxonomy): Eukaryota > Viridiplantae > Streptophyta > Magnoliopsida > Malpighiales > Euphorbiaceae > Bocquillonia > Bocquillonia castaneifolia. The sequence goes on from CANYLF011242583.1 coordinate 3,248, forward strand.
AAGATATCAAAATATAGTTTCCTCGAGTTTGATGACTTAAAAAATTCCATTATTTCAGAATGAAATTATTTTAATAGTGTAAATCAGTTTTAGTAATGTTCTTGTTAGAACATTTGACTTTGAGATTCATGAATCCCATGTGCTCTATCATCATTATAATTGAGTTAGATTCACGTGGAGAATAACAGTGGTGACTCTGGTATCCATTTGCACCATCTCTAACCTACACCTGAACATGATTCATTGTTATTTGGCTAGAGCACAAAGCGACCGTCTTGTGCTAGAACATCTAGAAATTAAACTCTTCTTTACAGAGTAAAAGGCCTGCGATGTAACATTTAACAACCATTTACACCTAAAGCTTATAGGGTCTCGGTGAGGGTCCTATGATTGGGTTTCATATTTAACAATCTAGCTGCAGTAGCCTGTATTCTAAGAAAGTTTAAACTCTGCCCTCTTATGCCAGCTGGTATCAGATCTAAGAATAACTTAATGGATGAAATGCTAATATTTCTCCTTCCTATAACTTCCCTAAGATGTGCATGTACATGTTTTACATCTTGATAATGAACAGTGCTGAAGTGATGCAGTACAGATTTAGGGTAAAGCTATCCTACACGAAAATTTTGAAAACAACGGAAGTCTCGACCTGAATTATGAAATTCAGCATCTGTTTTATGAGGGAAAACAAGGGAAAGTTAGATAAATTCCTAGGAATCAACACCTAGGGTTCTAGAAATTGCACCTAAGGGTTTAGAATTGAATCAACACAACTCTGGAGAAATTAGCAAACACTGCTGTAATTTTATTAATTCTGAAAACTGAAAACAATTTAGGTATCCTAAAGGTTTTAAACAAAACCAATTCCAATAAGGATTTGTATCAAATACTTATTATAATCCAATAAGGATTAAAGACAAAGACTCGATAATTAAATAAAACTTCCTAAAGACATAAAATAACTAAATTTCCTAAAAAGCAGAAAATTACAGAAATACCCCCTGCACCTAAAAACATAATTCCTGCAATTCTTGATTTAATTCCTGCGACGACTTCATTTAAATTACTGCGTCATGAAGAATATAGCAATCTCTCTAGCATTTTATACATCACAGATAAGCTTCTTTGCCAATTAATGGTTCCTAAATGTGTTTGTGTGCTTGTGTCTACTAATGGTTCCTAAATGTGTTTGTGTGCTTGTGTCTACTAGTGTGGTTGCAGATACATGTGTTTCAATGGATGAATGGGTTCTGAACCCAACTGCAAAGACAGCAATGGATGATATAATCCCTTGTGTGGACAATGCAACTGCACAAGGAACCTTGCAACAAACGAGGGAAGTTACTTATCAACTTGTCAGTGTGGTTGATAATATCATCAATAACATCTCCAACAGAAATTTCCCACCACAAGTGGGGCAACCTCTGTATTACAATCAATCCGGTTCCCAATTACCTGTTCTTTGCAATCCACTTCATGCTGATTACACAGAACGACAATGTGCTGCTGGTGAAGTGGACTTGAAGAATGCTACTGAGGTAATGCCTATATATATTCAACATAAATATAAGTGAAGCGTTGAGACTTAGACTATTAAAGCCAACCTCCTTAATCAACTGATGCATGCCTTAAGAGGTTTAAAATATAGTAAAGCATTCACTTTTTAGTTATCAGTTTTACCTCCACGCAGAACTGTAAAAGTTGGTCTGACTTTCAAGTTTCAGAATTTTCTGATGCAATCCCCAAACAACAAGATTAGAGTACGGTATGAGTAATGTTTGATTCTTAGTTTCTTCCCCTTTGCAAGTCTTATGATATTTTTCAAACATGCCACCTATTTTCTTACCCTTTGTATATTTTTTCCCCTAAATATGATTGTAGAGTGAAAATTAAGTTCAGGGCCCGATCAGGTTTTCTACAGAATAATACAGTATGAGTATTGTTTAGTGGGACATTATATGAGTAATGTTTTCTGTTTCTAACAGGTGTGGAAGAATTACACCTGTCAAGTATCATCATCTGGAATTTGTACAACGCCTGGTCGGTTGACTCCTACTTTGTATAATCAAATGTCATCTGCAGTAAACTTGAGCTACGGGTTGTATCATTATGGTCCTTTCTTGGTTGGCTTGCAAGACTGCACTTTTGTTCGACAGACATTCACTGAAATAAGCAACTCATATTGTCCTGATTTGAGGAGATACACACAATGGATCTACATTGGACTAGTAATGGTTTCTGCTGCTGTAATGCTGTCGTTGATCTTCTGGGTGATATATGCAAGGGAGCGAAGACACAGAGTGTATACTAAACAGTTCAATACTAGAGCCATGGAAATCGAAGACAAGACTGCCCCATAATATAGTTATTAGATTGTTCTGTCTTGTTTATATCATTGGCAGCATACATTACATTGCGATATTTCTTGATCTTTGTGCATTATGTAGTCTCCCTTTAGGCTCGCGTATTACCTGGTCTATAGGCGTGTATGAGACTCGAATAATGCTGCCTTCTGCGTGTTAAGAAATTTATGATTTTTGGTTCTCTTGGTGGACCAAATAGTCAGCTTTTGTATAATTTCATGTATAAACTTATATGAAATAGCTATATTTTTACTGCAAGCAGACAGCTTGAGAGTAACCGAGTTTGGTGGTTTAGAAAGTCTTGAAACAACTAGTCAATGCGGGCTCATTTGCAGAAGTGGTACAGTTCTTCCCATAGAGCCATTCAGCAATTATGATAAAAGGAAGGTACAGAGCTACGAGTCCATGCTTCTGAAGATAATGCATTTTTTAGGAAAAGTTTTCGATCATGGCATTAATTTATCTTCTTAGATGGTACATTACATCTTTTAACGTTTCTTACAGCCCATACCATTCTGTAAAGCATGCATCTTTTGATTTTCTAGTGTTACTTTGTACTTTGATATGAAAAAATGATTTCTTTTTTATATTTTTCTCACTTAGTACCAAAGAAATTAATTATTTTTCGTAATTTGATATGTGCTGTTTCATAAAGTAAACTTTTTGAATTTATTAAAAACATTACATCAATCATGAAAATTACATAAAAGGATTTCAACTTTTTTTTTTTTTCATAACAAAATACATGGCCATAGAATACACCCTTCAACGAGACTACAGGTTCTACAAATTCTTAAAAGGCCTTGACGTTGCAGCTGAAGTGAGAGCCATGTAGAAATTCACGCCCAAGCCTATGGTTCATGAAGTATTGTGTATTTGAGTCATAGTATTATATTTAGGCTCAGTCTCTAGTATAATACACTACAACGTTTAAAATGCAAAATGATTTATTTTTTTAAAAAATAAAATCTTTGTTTCCTAATGCTTTCATTTCTTTTTGGAACAAAATAGATGTCTGTTGTCATTCTTTTTGAATGATACGAAACCCAACCGTGTAAACTTAAGCAAAGCTCTAATTTCTGTTTCTGAAATAAAAGACATGATAACCTTTGTTTGTTTCAAATGCAACAATTATGGAAATTTCCCTTTAATAGAAACCAAAATTTTAAGAAACTTGCATACACATCTTTTATCCAATCTAGTTTATATCAAAATACATATCTTAAACAAAATAAAATCGGATATTGCTCAATATTTCTATAGTTAAATCAGTGAGAGCAACCAATAAGGAAACCAATATTGACTACTACAGATTCAATGCATCATTCTCAATCAATATCATCACAACTATCCCCACCTAGAAACTGAATTCCTAGACTAAAACCAGCCACTATTAAATATAAAAAATTGAAATATAATCCTTTTCCATTATTGGTCCGCGGACTAAAGGATAAAATGAACTACTATTGGTCACCATCACAAACATCATCTAGTAAAATAAATAAATTGCTTAGAGATTGTTATTCAGTAAATATGAATTTACAATTGTTGGATTTGGGTATTCATTATTATCACATAACACCTCTTATTATATATATTCTCTTTATTCTTTTTTTTTTATAGGTATTGTCTGGTATTCCAGTCCCCGTTTTACGGTTTACCAGACTAATTCACTGTTCCGGTGCTGGCGTCCAGTAAAACCCCGTTAGGAAGCCACAAGACCCGGTACCCAAAAAGTCCTAAGGAGCACATCCAAGTCACGGTACTGACATCCAGTAGAACCGTTAGGAAGTAAAACCCGTTAGGAAGGTCTTGAAATAGAATCCGTTAAGAGGTCACAGGACCCGATACCCAAAAAATTTCAAGACCCGATACCCAAAAAGTCCTAAGGCGGACATCCAAGCCAAGACTGGAACCTGCGAACTCCTACACACAGCAAGCAACGAAGGCATTTTGCCAATCGTGCCACGCTTCTTGGGTTATTCTCTTTATTCTTATTCCAAGAAAAAATTAGAATAACTAAATTTTGGAACGTGACACGTGAACGAATTGTACTGAGACATTAGCCCCAAAGGATCATACACATATTAGCGACATTATAAGTGTCATAGACCATTTCATGTGAGAATATAGTATAATGAAAAATAATTGTCTCCTCTAGTTGGTACCTTGTCCTTGTCAGTTGTAATTAGGTTTACATATTTTGTGGCTGTTGCTGCACTTCATATATACATAATTCACTGCAGAGGGTCTATACCATTTTATCAAGAATTGGTGATGTCTGACCATCAATAAACTAGGAATGAATAATATGGCTGCAAATGAGACGATGGAACTGGGCCTAATTCCACACGGACATGCCGACCTAAAATCTAGCAGTTGCGTGTGCCACATTGGGATCCTTATGCCTGTTTCCTACTTTTGTTTTGGAGTTTTTTTCATTCGGCAAACCTTATAAATAAACTCTTAAATTAGAATGTAAATCTCACTTAAAATTCTAAAATTTAATGTCTCATTTTGACCCTTAAAATTTTAAAAATGATTAAAAATACTCCATCTCTAACAAAGTTAGTAGAAATTAATGTTCTTATAAAATGAAATCTATATTAATAATTAAAATAATCATTATTGTAAGAAAATGGCAAATTAATATCAGAAAAAATGTCTTTTTTTATATAAAAATAATTTTTTATCGTTATTAATGGATACATCAAACACTAATGAGTCATACTTTGTGAAAATGTTAGGTAGTGTTAATTTTTATAGAGGTGGGCTATATTTGTATCATTTTTAAAATTTTAAGAATCAAAATGAGACACTTTAAACATTAGGAAGTTAAGTGAAATTTGTACTATATTTTAAAAGGCTTATTTGTACCTTTTGTCTTTTCATTGCCAGTGCAAAGTTTCAATCGGTTCATTGATCGGTGATCCACATTAAGTTCAAATAACAAAATGCAGTAGCACCAATATTGTGGCCCTGCACTGAACTGGGTGCAAATAAGTTCAGTTCAATTAAAAATAGCATTAGAAACCAAATCAGCCAAACATGGTCATTGTCTTTTCTTAGACAGAGAAATTTATCCCAATAAAGCCAATAAAGGCCAACTAATTACTAGTTCATAAACTATAAAGAATCATAAGCTTAACTAAAAGCTTAATCTGTCTAAATATAAAATCCAAATCACAACAATATAAGAAAAATTAGTTAAGGCAAAGGATGTATGTATAAATAATTTTAAGCAATAGCAACTAACTGCACCTGTGGCCATCGGATATAGAATTTTCATGTACAGCTAAACACTAAAGTAAACTTGTACTGTACATAGATCCTTTAGCTTGTAACTTCTCATCACAATTTTAAAATTATTTTGGTTACTAAGACATTAATTGAAGACAAGAAAACACACACATACTATAAATTTAATTAAAAATATAAATCCATTAATTGTGATGGAATCTAAAATCCACCAAGACTGGAGCTTGTTTTGCAAATCAATCTGAAAAATAAACATTTAATTATTTAATTATTTGCCGAAGTTCTTTGATATTCTGGAACGTTGCACTCATTGTGAGTTGTCCTATCTCATTCGCTAGGTTATGTGTCCACAAGAAACCTAGGCTTCTATCCTATGTGCTGATTTCCCCAACTTATTCTTTGATCTTAACTCAAAGACTTTGTAAATATCAAAATAACTCTAAACTTTTTATTACATTTCATTTTCTATAGACATATTTATACCTTAGAATTAAATAATAAATACTGCATATGTATATGTGCATGGAATATTAGTCATTAGAAACCAAAAGCACTTCACTGTAAAAATTTCTCTAGTGAGAAAGCAACTTGTAACCATCTTCTAATAGGGTGGCATTTTATAGTGTCAATAGCATTGGACCACCATACCAATTTCTAAAGTAAATCAATCAAAATCAAACTGAAGTGATAGGAAAATTTGTCAAGCTATGGATAGAATTCATTAATATATTTAAGAGATTACATTCTCATCAAAATTCAAATCCATTACTAGTTTTTATAAGGAATCCAACTCATACTCACTTCACCTTTCTTTGCACTTTCCTAATTTTATAACCATATCCTACACAAAATGAGTAGGAAAGTTCACTCTTTTAAAGGGCAAAATAAAATCAGTCCTTCCAATTAAATTCAAACCCAATTCTTTAATTTGTTAAGTTATCCAATTAGTTAAAGTAACGTAGGGGTAAGTAATTAATTATTAATTGTTGCAAAAGACTTTCTTGCCCATCTAGAAAACATAATTTCACATATAATGTATAAACTAAAAATTACCAAAATGATCATTTAATTTACACTATATACCACCTAACTAGTCAACAAAATGGAAGGTCATTAAGGTCCAAAAATAGGATATAAAAACACCCACAAAACCATTCTTTCTTTTAGTTTGGCCTAACAAGAATCAAAAGAATAATAATAATCACTTTGTTAAAAAAAAAAGAGAATAATAATCACTAGTAACTACTAGTACGCCATTTATGGCATCAAAAAGTGCATCTTCTTCAAATCCACAACAACAATCCAGGACATGTCTATGTTCCCCTACAACACATCCTGGATCATTCAGGTGCAGCTTACACAGAAAATTGAATAGGTTTTCTAACAGATCAAGGGCTCACGTTTCATCAAGAAATTGGGAAAGGGATGTTGTTGCAAAAGCTAATTCATTGAAAGCATTTCTTCTGCAGATTATTAAGCCATCTTGTCATGATCTTCAAAGGAGAAGGACTTTTCAGCCTAGACCTTCCAGGTTTTGCTTAATGAA
>CANYLF011243247.1:0-12272 GCA_948193215.1 Bocquillonia castaneifolia
ACAAAAATACCACTATTGGGATGTCCCAATTTGAAACGTTAATCATTATCTTACTATTTAATGGGGCAAAAGGGCTAAAGACACCCTCGACCTATTTGTCAGAGAGCGAGTCAGCCCCTAAAGTATTTTCGTTTCTAAATTGGCCCCTGACGTTTTCAAAACTAGACCAAATCCACCCTTCGGTCAACTACTTCTCCAGTGTTTTGTACAAATAGTCGTTTTAACTAAAGAAAACTCATAGTATTCTTTTTTTTTTTTAGAAAAGCAAAAGGGGCCTTAATTTATTTCCTCGTGTTTAATTAAGATATTTATAATTCATATAAAATAATTTAGTTTGAAGGTGCATTCTACAGTTTATTTTTTATGAAGTAACTAGTCATTTACCTCACGCGATGTGTGAATTATTATATTATTTATTAAAAAGGAATATAAAATAATAGAAAGTAATATAAATAATTAATCTAATTATATATAATTATTGGATTTAATAATTATCAATTAAAAATATTTAAATTTGGATGGATATTAGTATCAAAAAAATTAAACATTATACAATTTAATTATTTAATTTTAAAAAATAAAGATTTTTTACATTAATTTTAAAAAGACAAAAGGTGCAAAAACACCCTCTACCTATTTGTCAGAGAGCGAGTCAGTCCCTAAAGTATTTTCGTTTTCAAATTGGCCTCTGACGTTTTAAAAATTGGACCAAATCCACCCTTCCGTCGACTCCGTTAACAGCGAAGTTGATAGATGGGTGGATTTGGTCCAGTTTTTAAAATGTTAGGAGCCAATTTGAAAATGAAAATACTTTAGGGGGACTCGCTCTCTGACAAATAGGTGAAGGATATTTTTGACCCTTTTACCATTTAATGGGAACTACTTGTTGCCCCTATTTATTTCGAACCTACCATTGATGATCTTTGATTGTTTGACAATGATTTAGGAAATATTTTTTTTGCCCTTGAACTTTATAATAAATTTATTTCCGCTTTTAATTAAATAAAGCATTACTTTTGCTCCAATAAAATTTGAAATATTTTTTTATTTCTATTTGATTTAAAAATGAACTAATTTTGGTGTAAATTTAAATAGAGATGATAGATTTAGTGGCCATATTGTCAAGAATAAAATAAATGATATAAATCAACTTAAATAGTTAATTACTTTATTTATACTCGTGTCAATATTTTGGTATTATTATCTTTTCTTTATGTATGTTGAAATCTTTTTAACTTTTATAAAAATTTTCTCAATATATTTACTTAACTGTATAAATATGTTAAATAGGAACTTTGATTGTATAATTTTATGGAAAAAAAATACATATTACTCCCACTACTGTTATTAATTTAGATCCGTCCAATCTCTTTTATATAAAGACTTGTTTATGTAGTTCAAGTCCAACAGTTTTCTTTATTTCACTACTCAAATTATTATAAACAATAAAATATTTATCTCGAAATTTATGCATATTCTACTTTTAACCACTATTCAAATAAACAACTCATTAATTCATATAGAAAAATGTGAATTTTTAGAGGAATGAATAGTTGCTCAATGGATTTGTAGACCTACATTCAATTTTCCTCAAAAATAAAGATCCAGCACAATTTTTAAAACACAATTTCAAAAAAAACTACTATTCTACTCTCACAAATTTAAGAGTCTCTACTAGAAGAGGCTCTTGTACTTGCCCTAACTCTTACTCTTAACAACTAACAACTACCCATAATTTTTTTACTTGAATTTTTAAAATGAATGATTAGAATGAATAACAAAAAATAATCCCAAGGAAAGAGCAATTCAAAACAATCTCAAAAAAGATTGGACTAAGTTTTTTCTATTAAAAAGACAAACTAAAATTTCCTTCTTCAATAAGTACAAAATTTAAGCAACCATACAACTTGAACTCAAACCTCAAATTAATGAATTGTCTTACATCAACTCTAAGGTGGCGTTTGATTCATGAAATAGAATGAAATTGCTATTTCATGTCACTAGGAATATCTATGAAATTGTAGAATTACATCTTATGGGATGAATTAAATATAAAAATATCAATTTTATATGAAATAACTATTTTATTTTTTTATATAATTACTCTCTAAAAATAACTATTTCATTTCATTCTGTGAACCAAATGGATCCTTATAAGTCTCTATCTAAAGAAAACATGACCCTGAAGTCCAATTTTACTGCGAAACACCATTGGATAGTCGGCTAATTAAGAAAAGAGCAACAAATTAGTTTTTACATAATTATTTTCTTCACATAAATAAAACAGAACCATCCAAAGCTAGATATTTTCCTCTTAACACATTAATGACAGAGGGCCCCGTCTTGATTTGTGACATTTTCTCCAGGTTTTTGCATTTCCTTCACCTTGACTAAATCACTCTACAGTGATTATTTCATTTTCATTTTCAAATTAATTTTATATAGTATTAATTATTTGTAAAATGAATTGTTATGTTTAATATGCTAAACTAAAAATTTATAATTCAGTTGTATGCAGTGAGATTGTAACGAAATATTGTGAGGCCAAGCAAAATGCAAAGAAAATAAATGCTTTTGAACAACAATATTAACGTCCTGAAAAATCTTGCAGAAACAGTTCAAAAAAGAAAAAAGAAAAATATTGCAGAAAGCTGAGGATGATGGGGTTGCTATTTTATTATTATTATGTTCTTAATAATTACAACTGTTCAATTTCTATCATGAAATTGAAAAGGGCAAAAAAAAAAAAAAAAACCCAATGAAAAAGCTTTGCACCCCAAAAATTTATATTTTTATTAAATTAATACTAAAATTAATATACAACGTTACTACAGCAAACACTTTCTACAACTAGCAATATACACAAACCTACAGATTTAACATCTAATGCTACAGTACATATTTTCTCATTTTTCTTTTGTATTTCCTCTCTTTTCTTCCATCGCAGAAATTCATCAACCAATCAGAGGGAACTGCACTTCAAGACTGCACAGCTCATCAAAAGTGTCTGCAGCGAAATTATGGCCATTCAACACCCCTTTTGATCCTTCATATAATGCAGTTACCTTTTGTGAAGCACATGCCCCGAACAAGAAAGAAAATTCAGGAAGCCACATGAACTGCGCTCAAAGACTGTTAGTACCATGAAATACTTGTATTACTAAGAGCTTCCTCCCAAAAAGCAATTGCTGCCACCTGAGCTGCCCATAGAAAAAGGTGTATCATGAACAAGAAACTTCACACTACGCGTTCCGACGTAATCCAACATCTCAATACACTCCAGCAAGTCGGAGTCACTCACCAGCATCACCCATTCCTCTTCATCATCAAGATACTTGAGCTGGAATGTTCCATTTTGCAACTTCAACCTTTTTCCAACTTCTTCATACAATTGGTAACACCCTGCTGATGGCTCAAATTTGAACCTAATTTTATCTTCTTTGTATGTAGCCTTTACAGTAATTTTTGATCCACTGTCATCACTGCTGCTTATTTTCACTTTCGAATGCTTTCCCTCCTCGAGACTTGGAGAACTGGATATGCTTCCGTGCAGTAGTGAACCGGACCCATTTGAAGAGTCGGTCATGCTTGAGCATGTAGGCTGGTTATGTTCTACAATTCCATCATCACTTTCCATCCTGGTATCTAACTCATCATCAGCAGCAAACACACATGAGCTTCTAGACACAAAGTGGGCATCTGAATTGTCTAATCTCATGCCACTGTTGTCTAGACTCCATTTGTCACCTCTTGCAAATGTACAGGCATTTTCCAAATCAGCCCAAGGTCCAGAGCCAACGCTAGCCTTTTGAAATACCCCTGCATCTGTTGCAAGTAAATTGGAAACTTCAATAACAGGAACACTGGATTTCATTAGCAGTGAACCATAAGTATCCATGCAGCAGTCATCATCTTCAACTTTCACCGAAGAATTATTGCCATCAACCATAGGAGCTGGAGGTACCGAAACTGCATCCTCAGTGATAGATTCAGCATTTCTAGCTGTCAGGTTTTTATCAGAAAATGAAATGATTGAGCCTGCTGCCACAAATCCTCCAGTGATTGGGTCAAATTTTAGTCCTCCTTCCACTCCCTGAACAGAGTCGAGCACAGTCTGTATTTTCCTTAATGACCGATTCACTTTATTTATCTTACGAGATGGCCATCTAGAGATGCCATGTTGTCTGCATATTCTTTTGAGAGTTGTTGGGCAAACTGAAATAAAGGCAAGAAATCAGAAGTTAAAAAATACATGAAAAAAATCAAATGAAGCATAAAGGTAGTAATTATTTGAGATCATCAGTGTTCAGTTTGACCTTAAGATCAATAACCTCCATCGATTCCAGAAAACTGGAGTATGGAGGTACATGATTTGGAATGAAAGTATGAAAGTTCAACTTTTTTTTAAGAAGAAAAGAAGCAAAGAAAGAAAGTGGATATTTGCAATTGCTTCCATAATCATCTACATGAAAACAGCTGAAATGAACCTCACCACCAATGGTTTTGGCAGCATCCTTAAGACTTCCAGAAAAGTATTGCTGAAGAACACTCAAGCTCACATTTTTCTCTGCAGTAGTCCTCTTCTTCTCTGGCTGTCTTCTAGATCCAGCCATTGCCTAGAATTAAAAACATATGAAATGTTAGTTAGACCTCATCCAAAGAGTGTCTCCATGTTCATAAATTAAAAAAAACCATCATTGTATGGCTGAGCCAATGATTGCAGAGTTCCGCAGCAAAAGACTCGAAATGGTTCTTCATGCATAAGAATTCTAACATGTCCTCTATAAATTTCCTTTCAAACTTTAAGTAGAGAAAAAATAATCCACTATTAGGGCCAGGAACATGAGTTCAAGAGGTTACCTGTTCATGAGGAATGTCTGATTCTGGTCCATCATTTCTGGCACTAGATACATCAAGTGGTATCTTGCCAGTTGAATTCAAGCTGGCTTCAGATAATGTGGTTTGAGAACTTATTAGAACTGACATTGGTGGGAAGCTTGGCACTGCTCCTTTCTGAAACTCATCTTTAGAACTTTCTTTCCCTTCCAGCTCTGCATCTGAGACTGTTCTCAAACTCTTACAGAATTTCTGCATAGTGCTCGAGAGATTGTTCAACAAGAGTTGCTGTTCTGAGCCACCCTTTATATTGACCGGGAGGAAGAACTCTAATATGTAATCATCATCACCAGTATATGTGCTTCTTAGCCTGATTGCAACAGCAGCATTCAGGCCATACTTGCGCACATGATGAACAAGTGGATAATCAGAAATGTCATAAGCCTTCACATCAGGGAAAAAAAATGGGTGATTTGATAGAAGTGCTTTTCCAGCAACACCCTGTCCTTCCTTAATAAGATGTTCAGAACATGCGTGCACAAAACCTTCCATCCCCCTATCCTTAACATAACAAGCTTCACTCCAAATACATAGAAAAGATTTCCCAGTTGACCTTAAATTACCCTTTTTGACATGTATATTTATAATTTCATCAACAGCTCCCTCCACATAATTGCAAGGAATCCATGTTAGAGCAACTGGCAATGTATGGGAATGACATACAGCTCGTAAAACATCAGTTATTTCAGCTAAGGTGGCTCTTTGATTCCTAGAGAGGCTCTGAGAAATAATAAAAGAAAAAAAAAAGCCCTTAGACAGTAGCAGTAGCATACATAGCTAAAGCCTAAAATCATCCTTTTGTTCAATTTCAATTTTTTAAATTGTTATTTAAAGTTGAAAACAGTCATCATTGCATTATTTACAGTATCTCAATTTATCAACACACTAACTAAATTATCTTTATATTCCTCTTCTTATTACTACTCTCAAAACTTTCTGAAACACTGATTTAAAAAAAAAAAAATAAGAGAGAACTCTCTGCACATCTGTCTCAATTAAGTCGAGAAGTCTCAAATAAATACCTGAGGAAGAAGTCGAGGAGGCACAGTGCTTCTTAAATTTACAGTCTGCAAACAATTGGGTCAAGAGTCAAGACAACTTATAATGCCATCCAATACCACCATGCATATATAATTGCACATTAACATACATTGGGCAATACCCTCTTGAAGACAATTTGCATTGTGGAGAGAGGATAAAAGAAACAAAAGAAAAAAAAAAGAATCAAGTTCATTCAGAATCATATACAGTAATATAATCCAAAAGTTCAACACTGTTTTCAAAATATTTTGCAATTGAAGCCGCAAAAAAAACACGAAGCCTAGAGTTGTCATAGACAACCAATGAAAAAATGTCTAACTGGTCCACTTGTTAGCTCAGGAACATATATTAAGTTTTTTACAATAAGTGCGCATACTAATTCCAATTGTTTCTTACTTTTTTTAGGCACGAGTAAATCCCTGTCATGTCATCATTCTATCTTTCCCTAGCATTCTCAGATTGGACAAGACATTAAAAATAAAGATACCTCAACTCTACTAACTAAAACAGGTAGAAATTGAGATCGAGCCACCAAAAACAAGATCTCGAAGATAATGAGCATATTAGGTTTGTCATTTATACTTGGCAACTTCTCTAAGCCCCTCTGCTATTTAGACTCTTCGAAGCAAACTATACCATTTGCCCATTTTAACCTACAGGTTTCTGAATGATAGTTGCAATGGTGAAACATAGGAGAGACAGGTAGATGGAAAATGAAAAGAAATTTTGAGCAGTGAAGTACATTGAGAAACTGAAACAAAACTAACCTGAAGTGCAAAGCAAACACTTTCCATCTCTGAATCAAAATCAGGTTTCTCCTTAGTCGTGACAAGTTCCAGTACAGCACAACAGGTCATCTCGGGTGGTTCAAAAATAGGCAAGGCAATAGAACCCTGGACTTTATGATGAAGTGCATGCTTTGCCCTCAAGTACTCATCATTGCTATAATAAACTACGTTTGAAGTCCATTCTGGAACTTTGGAAACAAATACACGACCAGGAAGCCCTAGGGGAAGCCTGGACTTCCCTCCTGCAGAGAAGGTATACTTCCTTGAAACTTCACGATACCCAGCTAGAATTTGATCGAGCAAGTAGGGTTGGTTAAAAGTGGTCATGATAGATTGATCTCCATGCTTTGCAGGGATCCAAACTTGTGCCAAAATGCCCCCACCCGCAGATTCTTTAAATAAGGATAACGCCTTTAGCATCTTCTCATCAAATGACAATCCAACTGGTTTACAGAGCACGCCACTAGCCATATCAGAGATATTGCTGGGTTGCTGAGTGCTATTACTTTGCCTTGTACCCTGGTCATCAGCATCCATCAAATCTGAGTGATGAGAAAATTGGGAATTTGCTTGCTGAAATGCTATTTTATCTCCACAACTATAAGATCCGGCAACATTTAGTGAATTGCCACCAACAGGAAAGGTCGTCGAATTCAGTTCTGCAACATTTAATGCATCAGGAGTTGCATAGCCTGTCGACTGGAAAGTCGACACACCATAGGGAGCAAACATCTGCTCTGCTGTTGATGGGCTGTTGCACCAACCAGCATAGGTGTCGAAATTCATAAGCTCTGAAAAATGGTTGAATACATCCTCTGAAACTAAATTTCTGGTGCCACCATCCAACAAAGCCATACTATCAGCTGGCCCTCTCGGAGAAGCCCAGTAACCCTTTTCTCTCGATGAAAAGGGATTTTCCATTTTAGCTGAACAAACCTCAAAAACTCTCCCAACCTAAGTAATTTAATGTCAAAGAATTATCTTAACAAATTCCCCCCTAATATCTTCTCTTATTTGTTCAAGAATCCACCGAAATCGTATCCCCTTACCCATAAAAATTCACTTTCTTCTTCTAAACACTAAAGACCCAACCTCACCATCAATAGGATTGAAGGAGTTCAACAACACAAGCACACCAAGATCTCAATTTCACTTCAATCCTATAAATAGAACACCCAAAACATGATTAATAATAATAATATCACTAACCAGTAATTAAAAAGCCCAAAAATCAAACTTTCATGGTCGATTTACAATAATCTACCCTTTTCCATTAATAGTAATGATAAAAAAAATCTACTAGATGACGCCTAGAATTTTGCAATCTCCAAAGCTGCCGCAATTCACTGCAGCAAAAATCCATAACTTTCAATTAACAACAACATGAAAAGTAAAAATTAAAAAAAAAAACCATAAAAACCCAGGTACCCAGTTGTCATGTAATACACAGTACACATACTCGTATCGAAAAACAACACTTCGATGTAAATTGCTATGTGGGTATTTGATTTTATTTACCAGATGAAATGAATCTTCATAAATAAATACAGAAAAATCCCCATATTTAAAACCCTAACTGTGAAGCAAAAAACTATAAGATAGAAGAAATACCGACCTGAAAACTTTATTAATATTAATATTATTACTATTATTATTATTATTAAAATAATATCAATCTCCTCGAAACTCTGCTATTATATTTACAGTAGTTTAATTCTATGAATACTAAACAAATGGCCAAAGCAAAGCAGAGAACGTTAGAGATAGAGAGAGAAAGAGGTGTCTGTTAATGTGACAGAGAGTTGCTAAAAAGGGTAAGAGTTGCCGGTATTTGTAATGGCTCAGAAGAAAAAAGAATTAAACCTTTCCTTCCTTTCATTTTTCATTTTTTTTAAGTGGGAGTGCTCTCCCATAATTAGTAGGGCTGAGGGAGGGAAAAAAAAAAAAAAAAGGAAAAGGAAAATGTGAGGTAGAATGTAATGTAACGAGTAACGAGTAATGTAAAAGATTTTTTATATTATATATTATTATATTATATTATATATCATTACATCTATAATGGAACTAAAATCGATTAGATTAAACCGAAAATATAATTAACCGAATTCATGAAATGATTAAAGTATTAAATTGATTTAAATTAAATTAAGTTTTTATTGAAAATTAATTTTAAACATAACTTTTTAAAATGAAAATATTTAACAATTACAATTTTAAAAATTTTAAATTATCATTTTAAGCTTCTTCATTTAACACTATTTAATTTGATTCATGCAACATTATTGTTTTAAAAAATTTCAAGATTAATGGAATCCAATTCAAAAAACAGAAGCATTATTATAAACTATTTTTTATGTTTTAATTATTACTCATCATAAATCTATATTTAAAGTCTTTTTTTATATGAAGAAGGAGATTTAAACTTGAAGCTCCCATGTTCAATATATATGTCTCGATCACTAAATTAAGTTTTAAGAGACTATATTTAAAATATTTATTATATCATTAATTAATATAAAAAATATAATATATGGATTAATAACTATATAAATAATTTTATATGTGTGATGCTAATAAAAATATACAATAAAAAAAAATCGATGGATAACAAATTAATTAAATAAATAACTGATATACACAGCTCGATCTCTAAAATTGCTCAATCATTAAACCCAACCGTTAACACCTTATTAGAGTAATGAGGAACTTTTTTTTAGCTTATCTAACGTTTTTCCCAAATCAACAACAAACATACTACTCGATATTTTTACCAGTCAGTTTCTTTAGAAATTATTACTTTTAAAAATAATTAAAATAATTTATAATGATTTATATATATCTTTATTAATTAAGAAAAAGGGAAATAATATAATAAAATTTTAAGGGAAAATTACATTTTACCTTATGTGATTTACTTTAATATATTAAATGTCCGCTTACATTTGAAGAATACATTTTTTTTAACCATTTTATTAGTTAGGGCGATCTTATGGTAGTTAAGACCCCAGGCAAAGGTTTTTAAAAAATTATTAATTCTTTATAACAAAATAACGTTAACCGTAAAGTAAAATAATAGTGTTTTCCTTAGTTGAGTTAGTGTTCTCTTAAATTTAGTAAAGGCATATAAGGTTTTTTTAGCCCCAATGTTAGGTTCATTATCAAATTTAGCCTCACATTTAAATTGTATCAATTTTGTCTAACATCTTTATAAGTTATATAAATTTTAGCCAACTTGAAAGTGATGTGGTCCATTGATGATGTGTCATGTACTACTGATAACATGTCCAATCTTTTTAAGCCACAACTTTCGAAAACTTATCAATTTTAGCCACGTCTTTTTAAATTTTATCACTTTGGTCTAGTTAGCAGCTGGTAGGAGCATGTGGTTCTTGCACACATGGCACATGGCATTTTGAAGTTGGCTAAAATTGGTATAAGTCGCAAAGATGCTGGACCAAATTGATACAATTTTGAGGTAAGGATAAATTTCATAATTGACCTAAAGTTGATGCTAAAGAAACTCTATATGCCTTTTGTAAATTAGTTATTATCATTCAAAATAACCAACATTCATTTATTTTAGATATTTCCATATTTTATGAGAAAAATAAGAATGTGTCATATATTTTATGATAGAGCTTCAAAGCATTTAAATTTTTTTTCGATACATTAGAGGTCCAATGGACCGTGGACTACAGAATATAATAGGGGTATCCATCCCCTAACGTTCACCATAAAGGTGATAACAACCTAGAGAAGCATGGGGATTGAATTCATGACCTCTACTCTCAAAAGTAAGCTCTCTTACCACTTGAATTAGGCAAAAAAAAAAAACTTATAATATTTGTTTAAAAAACTATTTTTTAGCTTATACTTTTATTGACCTTAAGGATCCATTAGTAGGGAGAATGTTGACCTCAAGGATCCATTAGTGATTTTGATGATCAAAACATTGTCTTAATGCTAATATGTTTGCTAAGTGCTTTATAGGTGATGGATGCAATGAAAGTGCACAAGAGCACTTGATGAAGATTATAAGTGATGATGATACAGTCCTTAATGCTGTCCAAGGAGATGGCGTTGTAATGTTTGCAGTGGAGTTGGATGAAGAAGAAGATGATGAAGAGGAAAAGGAGGATTGAGATTATCAATCGGAAGTTGTGCCTTTGACGGTGGAAGAATTCCCTGATTCATTACCAACTCAAATACCTGGTTTGACACCTTTCAAACTTAAACCTATGGTTGCTTTAATCATTTGGAGGAATGCTTCTAGGTGTATTTTGAAGATTGGAATGAGTCGTGATGAGTTTTAGTTTAAGTCTTCCATAGGTGGATAGGTTGAAGTGTTATCCTATTAAAACACTTGGGTACTTGGTTAGACTAAGCTTGGGAAAGGGTTTTAGCTTAAGTGGATAGGTTTAAGTGTGAACCTAATCAAAACACTTGGAAAAAGGCAAGAGCTTGGAGTTTAAAAGCTAAAGATATGATTTGGAGAGTTTGGTAATGGTTAAGGTTGATTGGAGAATCAAGCTTTGAAGAAATCCAAAGAAGCCAATTGTGGGACTGTACACTAAGCTAGTTTTTGGAGTAGCTTTAGGTACATATATTGAGATGCTATATAGTCTAATTATATATTGATGGAAATATATGGATGTCTACTTTCTAGAACAAAAACTGGAATTCAATTTGGAGCATTAATTTTGGAGTATTAGATTTTTAAGTGAATTATGCTCAATATTGAATACAAAAGACTATGTAGATAGGTCATGTTCAAAATGACGCCAAAATTTCTACAAAAGGAATTTTGATCTGAAACTTTATAGGGTTGTATCTTGAGAAGTTTAGTTTCAGATGGATTTTGAATCACATCAAAAGGATTTGTATATTGGGAGAAATGCATGTCAGAATGAGACCTATAAAATTTTTGGAGCACTAAAATGTCTTATTTTTTCAAGGCATCAAGATGATGGAACTGGAAAAATTTTGTGAGATACAAAATTGTATAGAAAGGCCTAAATATGTCACCATAAAAATTTCAGAGAATTTGGATCTGTAAATAAAAATTTATGATCGCAACAACCGTTATTGAAAGTGAAATGACCCGTTGCATTTGCGAAATTTTAGCAAAAAAGAAGCAGTAAGGGTCACAGGCCAAGACCAGCTCATTGTAGAAGTGTAGCGGGGCATTTTAAAGTGTAATGGGGAGTTACAAAGTGTAACAGGGCATTGCACGGGCCGTTACACTTTGTCAGGTGATGAAAAATAGCCGTTTTAAAGTGAAAAATAGTCGTTGGTTGAAGGGTAATGGCTCTATTTTCATGGGAGCTTATAGATAAACTCTTGGGACATCAAATAACACAAGATAAGAGTTCCTAAAACACTTTGTTTATGTAAGAAACAACTCTGAATCACCATCAAGCTCCAAATCATCAAAACCCACTTGTTCTTGTATGTAATAGAAATCATTATCTTTGTGGGTTCTTAATTCACTCTAGCCACTTGTGATTGAGCCTAACTTTATGAGTGAGTTAGAAAATATTATTCTTT
>CANYLF011243499.1:0-10149 GCA_948193215.1 Bocquillonia castaneifolia
ATGCAATCAAATCTTCTGTTGATTGATTTAAAATTTGAAATCAAAGATTTACATAAATTGCGTTCAGTTGTATTTTGAATTTCAAATTAAAATCAATCCTTCTGTAAGTTTTAAAGAGAAATGGGTTGGGCTTTTAATTAGTTTCGAACCCATTGTAGAACTTAAATGACTAACTAAAAGCTGGCCCAAAACTTTTAAATCAAGTATGAAGCTCATTTCTAACCTTTAAAGCCACAATTTAGGTCCAACATCAAATTAAGCACATTAACATGGCAGCAGATGTTCTTGGCCCATTTTGAAGCTCTAAACGTCAGAATTAGAAAAATTGTATTAGACATAAAAACGTGCAAAATGGCACAATTTATTATCAATTTAGGTTTTAGGCCATTCTGAGGCTCGTATGAAAAGATATGATGAAAACAATGCATGATTTTATTTCAAAACGATTTTCTGGCTCAAAATAATGCACTTTCAAATCTGAAATCCATTTTGAAACATCACATGATCAAAATGAAAGCCATAATCACTCTACTTACGCCTTGTGAGCATAAGTGATTATCATTGGGAACTCCAAGCCTTTTCCTAATTCCTGCATTCAAAAATTAGGTGTCTACAGCTATGCTTGTCAAGAGAAAAAAAATCACTATTTAGATTGATTGAGAGATTTATGAAATTCAATTATAAATATCTCTATTCTCATATGAAAAAAAATCCACATTTTTTTTATGCATGACCACCTGGTATCCTAAATCCATTAGATTCAGATTAATCAAGGTTCGAGTTGGGTAGGACCTTTTCAAGGGATAAAGCTCTCCCTACTAAATATTTAACATTACAATACCCTTTCAAGGTGTAAAGCTCTTATTACCAAATATTTAACATTACAATAAACATGGTTCGAAGTCGAGACCTAAGATTAAGCTAGAAGATATCCTTATCATCTCAACCAAGTGCTTGGTGGTAAAAAAAAAATTCATATTTTAAATATATTAAATTTGTATCAATTTCATTTTAATAGAATAAAACTATAAAAAAATTCTACTAATTTTTAACAAGGGTACATTAAAAAAAATTATACAATAAAATCACATCATGCGATTAAATTAGATGAAAGTCAACAGTAACTAGGCATAAAGTATGGAGTATTGTTTATTTAACAAGCAATTAGTTGGGTAAATTTTTATAAACTAAACATAGAGAGAAAATATAGTAACAATATTTTTAGATCTAATTATTTTTACATCTTTGCCATTGTCGGTGTGTATATCTTAGTTGTAACCAATAAAATAAAGGAAGACAAAAATTTATAATATCAAAAACTTGATTCATCCCATACTCACACGTAATCTGAGATTCCACGTGGCAAGATCTCATGCTATTGTATCAAAGATTAAGTAAATTATAATTAATGTTATTTTTTTTACATTTATTATAAAACATTTTATTTACTAACTGATTGACTATTAAAAGAAGCAAGAGAAGCAGTACTTCAACACACAGCTCATCCTCTCTACTAAAGAAGATACAGAGGCAGATAAAGATATATAATAAGAGCCTCTGGTTTCTGGGATTTTCTTGATCTTCATTCATTTTCTGATGTCAAGTTCAATGTAAGTTCTTTTTATTTTATTTTTATTGCTCTTTAGATCTTGCATTTTGTTTTTTTTTTTTTGACATCAAAGTTTGTAACTTTGCTATAAGATCCATAAATCCAATTCATTGATAGATTTATAATCCTGATATTTTTTCGAATTCTTGGATTTTTTTTTTATTTTTTGCATTTTTAGCATCTGGGTTGTTGTTAATTTATTGCATTTCTGCGTAGATTTTAGTTAAAGCTTGAAGCTTGGAAGGATATAAAGATGTTGGGTAGGTCAAGTTTTTCAAGAGCAGGAAGTTTTAGGCCTGAAAATCTTGGCCAAAATGCATTAGCAATGATAGGGAATCTTTGCTTTACTTTGTTTGTATTAGGGGTCTTAATTTTTACCATTATTGCTGCTACTTATGAGCCTGAAGACCCTCTTTTTCATCCATCAACAAAAATCACTAATTTTCTCACATCTACTTCAAATGCCACCTTTGTATCTGATGACTCTGTGGTGAAAACTGGGGAGGATTTCCTCACCTCAAATCAGACTTCGCTTACACCTTCTATCAACCTTACTGACATAGAAACTCCTGCTGTTGCTGCTGCTGTTATTGAGCCTGATGCTGATGCTAACCATGAAACAGCTCCGGAGAATTGTGTCGGTCCCATAGATTGTAAGGACCCAGAAGTGTTTCATCTGATGATGAAAAAGGCCATTGAATACTTCAAGGATTTTCATTTTTATAGGTTTGGGAAACCAGCTCCTGGCGGTAATGATAGTTGTGACATGGCATGGCGGTTTAGGCCTAAGGAAGGGAAGCAAGCAGCATTCTACAAGGATTATAGACGATTTGAGATAGTGAGGTCGGAGAATTGTACACTTAATGTTGTGGGCATTGGAGAATACCATTCAGGTGTGAATGCTAGGAAGAGGAAGAAGAAGAAGAATAATCCGGAGCCCGGGTTTGAAAAGGTAAACCCCAAGAAAGAAGGGCAACCATCATCGTTGCCTGTTTTAGGGGAAGAAGTCAATGATTCACTTCCAGTGGTTGAGTCAGAGAATTCATTTAGTCATGGCAAGTATTTGATTTACAGCGGTGGTGGTGATAGATGTAAGAGTATGAATCATTTCATGTGGAGTTTCTTGTGTGCATTAGGCGAAGCACAGTATCTAAACAGAACATTGGTGATGGATTTGACTATATGTTTGAATTCAATGTATAGTTCTTCAAATCAGAATGAAGAAGGGAAGGATTTCAGGTTTTATTTTGATTTTGAGCATTTGAAGGAGGCAGCATCAGTGTTGGACCAGGCTCAGTTTTGGGATGATTGGGGTAAATGGCACAAAAAGGATAATCTGGGCCTTCATCTTGTGGAGGATTTTAGGGTCACGCCTATGAAACTTCAAGAGGTAAAGGATACCTTGATTATGAGGAAGTTTGGATCTGTTGAACCAGATAACTACTGGTATAGAGTATGTGAAGGAGAGACAGAGTCCGTTGTTCGACGACCATGGCATTTGATATGGAAATCAAAAAGGTTGATGGATATTGTTTCAGCAATTGCCTCAAGATTGAATTGGGATTACGATGCAGTTCACATTGAGAGAGGGGAGAAAGCAGCGAACAAGGAGCTGTGGCCCAATCTAGCGGCAGATACTTCTCCTGGTGCATTGATTTCAACCTTGTCTGACAAGATTGAAGATGGGAGGCATGTCTATATTGCAACAAATGAACCTGAGACGTCCTTCTTCGATCCATTAAAAGACAAGTACACAACCCATTTTCTAGATGAGTACAAAGATCTTTGGGATGAGAACAGTGAATGGTACTTGGAGACAACCAAGCTTAACAAAGGCATTCCAGTTGAATTTGATGGGTATATGAGGGTGTCTGTTGACACAGAAGTTTTCTTAAGGGGGAAAAGGCAAATCGAGACCTTCAACGATCTTACTAATGATTGCAAGGATGGCATTAATACCTGCAATACTGCTGCCAGTTAAACTCTTCACGGCGATGCTTGTTCTAGTGTTGTTGCATTGGAATATTAGTGCCTATACCTCTGTGTTGCTTCATGAAACTGTAAGGCATATTATTTGTTAGTTTTTGTAGCATTGCAATGAATTTTGTACTTGTAGAACAATATCAGCTAGCATCATTAGCGCTTCCTTATTGCTTTTGCTTGATCCAATTCTATGTTAGGTGACGCCATGTTACCTTGTCAAAGATAAAGTTGTTTGTCTTTTATTTTCCATTTTGCTAGTAATTTATATGGTCAGTTGATTTATATTCTCATGTATTGACTTATTTCCAGCAATAGTAGGAGCATTTTTTTCGTGTACTTGTATCAATTTCACTTTGCTGCTCTGCTTGAAGCAGTTTTAAATTTGTATTTGATGCAGTTGCAACAAATCCTGGCAATGCTGAACAGGGATTGAGGAGCATTATGTGGATCCGCAGAAATTTTAGTCACACAATGAGCATTGGCCAAAGTTAGAAAACCACATATAAGTGAACTTGCGATAAGTGTACCGTATTATACTACTGCAATCATAGGTAAATTGATATCGATGTGAATTTTTTAAAATTTGATAATTTAATATTTCAACTTAAGAAAAGTGATAAAATAGTGTTTCAACTTAGTAATATTTCAACTTTAAAAAGTGACAAAATAGTGTTTTAACTTGTTAATAATTTACAAAACAGTGTTTTTATAACATGTAAACAACCGTGTAGGGAGCAAAGTTTGAAAAATAAAATGCAGTTAGTAAAAAAAAACTTATTAATTATCAAAAAATAATTTAATTTGATCTTAAAACTTATTTTATTTTAAAAAAAGGTCCATAAATTTATAAAAATTCTAAAATTCACATAGTATTTGTTAAAATTTTTATATTATTTGGGATTTAAAAAAATAGAAATAAAATTTACTAAACTTCTTAAAATATTATTTTAAAATTTAAAGTTCACTAATTATATAAACAATGAAAATGAATTTGATAAATAAATATTGACAAAGATTTAAATTTATAACGTTTTTATAAATTTATTGAGTTTGAATAATTATGATAAAATTTTTTAGTAAATATTTTTTTTTTCAAATTGCTATTATCTTAAGATTACAAGACATTTTAAAATTATATCATATTCTAATAATTTTATTAGTTTGATGGAATAATTTAATTTTTATTATTTTTATACTCATAAAAATTATTGAGTTATACATTTTTGTCAATATTATCAAATTCATTTTTCTAGTTTATATAATTAACGAATTTAAAATTTAAATGCCTAATGTACAAAAAAGCCAAACCTTTCAATTTGTTTGTTATTTTAACCAAACCTTTTAATTTTTTTCCAAATTGTCCCAATTCTAAACTTTGCATTTAATTGTGTTCAACTTACTAAAATTGGTATAAAATTATGTATGATTAATGATTTAATTGACACAAATGATATCTTATTAAAGAAAACAAATTACAATTATGCATTACCCATGAATCACTTATAGCTAATATTTTACCAATTTTACATAATTTATGTTAATTCGAGTGAGTTGGACACAATTAAATGCAAAGTTTAAAATTGGGACAATTCAAAAAACCTTAAAAGGTTTGGCTTTTTTTTATACATTTGGCCAAATTTAAAATAATATTTTAAGAAGTTTAATAAATTTTATTTCTATTTTTTATAAATTCCAAATAATATATATAAATTTTAACAAATACTATGTAAATTTTATAATTTTTTTAATGAAATTATAGAATTTAAAAAAAAAATAAATTTTCATACTAAATTAAATTATTTTTTTGACAATCAATAAGTTTTTGAACTAAAGTGTTGTTTTGTAAATTATAGCAAGAAGACACACTACTTTATCACTTTTTAAAATTCACAGGTTGAATTGTCAAATTTTAAAAAGTTGGTATCAATTTACCGCAATCATATTTGTTTGATTGCTGCATGATCTGGGCATATTTAGTTCTGATTCGACCAAAATTGTTCAGTGCTAGATGTGCTTCAAATTACAAATGTTAATGAATAACGTCTGGTGAAATTCAACAAAAGAAAATAATAGCATTCAGTAATCAAGGTAGCTCGTATAACTGTTGTTACTATTAATGAATGATAAAAATGCTCTCAACCAAAAAAAAAAAAAATTGCACAATTATACAAAAAAAATTGAAAGAGGGAGGCCAACTTTATTTCCCCCCAGACTTGCCCTTTTTAACAGAAACAAGAGTTACTTTTTTGCCAGAATTGCTAGTTCTCGCTTCTGCTCGTCTTAGCACTGACATTGCAACCTGATGCTGCTGATTTTCAGTTGCCTGTTCATCTGTAAATGGTTTCAACTCAAATGCTCCCCTAGTGAAGCCTCTAGCAACCTGAGGCAGAGCTTTATTAATCAGGACTTAGCATTGCAGATAATGTGAGAATTAAAAATGAACATATGACCAGCCAGACTATCATTTTAACAATAAGCAATAGATATTTGCAGACAGAAAAGGAAACACACACGACCCACCTGTGTTGCATATCCATAAAATAAAACAAAATAAAATAAAAACCAAAGCACGAGTAGTCATCACCAACAGATCACTTTACGTTAAAAAAATGACCCTCTTTGCTCATCTCTTTCTTGCTGAAGCATGAAGGGGCAGAAATTATACTTTTGTTAGTTACAAGCACTGCATGGCTGCTGGACCCTAGGCTGGGTGGAGTTAGCACTCTTTTTATCTAAAAGGAGTATACACCTATTATCCAGTTGGTAAACACTTTTAAATAAATCCTTGGAACTTATTGTTGGTATTTGTAGAAGCCGCTTATTGCAAGCGAATTTGCAATGCAGCTTCCCCACATTATGAACAAGCTGTATAAAATAAGAAAAGATATGATTGCAACTTCCCCATATTATTATAATGGCATCTTTCAATGAAACTTATAGCAGATCTCTTTTCCCTTGCTAGTCTTGGCTACTATAAAAAGGCGATGCTTATGCAGACATACATCTTCTTTATCATGGGATCTAGTAAAACTAATGTTGTCCACTACGAAAATATAGTTTCTGCTGCTAAGAGGTAAATTCTGCGAAGGGTAAGAAACTTAGCCACTCTCCGGTATCTGATAAAGAACATTTAAAGCAGTACAATACATCAACTATGTTCCTAGAAAAGCTGACTTTTCTCTGGCAATAAAATATATTCCAACAAGTCAATTATACCCAATGAAATGTCAAGTCAAGCAAGATGGTTGAAGGTGAAACTTAATACTGAATAGTAAGAACATAGTAGAGTATATTCAACCATCCTTAAGTTAGTAGTTTCCTGAAAATAGAGATCAATTACTGAATCATTTGAGCAGGTTAATCTCAATAATGCACAGGAAAAAGACCATTCTGCAATGAATGAACAGTGCTTTGATACTTTAATCTTTACTAGTGCTTTCTTATAAAAAGTTGAAAACTTTCTATAACTTCAACACTTCTAAATATTTCAAATATGAATGTAGGGGGGAAAAGTTTCCCTGATAGAGGCACAGCGCATACCTTCAATAGAATCCAAACTTTGAGAGAACTACTCAAGATTGCAAGTCTTGTCCTCTTCCCAGAAGTTAAGTAGTTGCACATGTGATGGTCAACCCTCAAAACAAATCTTGGCCAAGTCTTGGGATTTTCAGGGTCTGCCTTCTGGTCCATCATAGCCTTTCAGAAACAAAAGGATACAAATAAATGATAATGAAAGAAACAGAGAATCACACAACAAATCGTATTATTCTTAATATTAACTCTTTGTAAGTTTTGGTATCACATTTTATGTAATATTTCTCTTCATCAATAAAAAAACTCTACACACCACCAGCTTCATCCCTGAGCAAGTTCCAATCATGGATCATGGAGCTGACTTTTCTTTTTATGGTTCTTGAATCTAGGCCAATCTCATGATAAGGAGATCCCTGCTCTGGGGAATGGTGTGGTTTACAAGTGAAGTAGAAATTGATAATACAAACTAATACTCACCAGCAATCGGCAAATTTCTTGTTCAATCTTCGAAAATGAGGTCTCTAAAGCTTCAACTCTTCCAGTAGCATGACAGCAAGCACAAGGCTCACTAACCATAAAAGTCACACTAGGTCGAACCTGTCCAACATTGATACAATATTAGATTTATAACTAACAGTTGAACCAGTCCACAAATAAGCCAAACATTATCAATGAAACTAATAAAGCATAACACATTAAGCCATCTTGCAATGGCAGTTTCCCTGTTTCTTTTTAGATGTGATGGCAAATTCCTCTAAACAAACATCATTTTATATCTTTCTAGTCAATCCCAAATTTATGAGACAAGGCTCAACGGAGCACATCTCATTATTCTCTCAGAAGATAATCCCAGTCTGGCAACATTACCCTCTTTCTAGTTATTTCCATAAGTCCATGCTTTGACAATTCAGAAACCTTCACTGTTGATCGGTCTTTCTCAACAGCTGCCTTCATTTCTTCATAAACTAATCTCTTATTTGCTGAAAAATTGCAGCGAAAGTAATTACAAACAAGAGTGCATTTACCTTAAATAACATCCACAGAAAATAAGTTGCATCTCCTAACTGACTATTTCTACAAGGACAGGTGATAAATTCGACGAAGAGTGAAGAATCTCTCCCCCAAAGCCATATTACAGGAACTCAAGTTAATTTCATAGTACCCCCAGCCCAAATATACAGTCCATTAAGATAAACCTTTTAAAACAACAATCATATTAAAGAAAATGCATCTACTCAACTGTTCCTATACAAAATCTGACCAGCATTTTTTTGAAAAAGGTTAGACCAAAAACACACATTTAAATCTACCTGGACCTTATTATGTCCTGAAATCTTTATAGAAAAGGAATGAAGATAATTAACCAATCCTTCTGTTTTCCTCTGTACACGCCTATATCCCAAGTTGTTATTAGTTTAAGCAAAAAAACAGAGAGGGCACTTTCAATCGAACAGTTGAACCAAGGTTAGCAATAAAACAGGAAGAAAAATTTTCATATGCAAGGCACGCCGGTAAAGTACCCAGGAATGCCTTAATTTTAATGGCTCTAAAAAAATAGAACTGCACCCCCCATGATCATCTATTCTCTTTATCCACAAAGGAAATCTGTTAAATTTACTATTATATCAGTAGTTCATTTACCATGTAGATGAATCCAAACTTTTCTTTTAAATAAAATACACTGTGAAGCTAATAATTTGACTACGAACACCCAGATCATGATGTTTATCCACACACATGCATACAAATGCTTGCACACAACACAAAAAAAAAACAGAGAAAGCTTTTGACTTACAGTCATCTGCCATATCTATGAAGTCCACAATAATAATGCCACCAATATCTCTCAGCCGTAATTCCCTTGCAATCTGAAATAAATGATGGTCTATGGGAATGAAAACTTTAGTGGATTCAAAAGCATGACCATAGTCCTCAAATTTATCCAGTTACAAACAGCCAGAGTCTAGTATGAATGTTTGATAAGCATACATTTCCAGGTGGCCTCACCTATAGTCCTCAAATTTATTTCCTCACTAATTTAAGTTTAAGTGTCATATTCATATTTGGCTTTCCAAGTATCTTTATTCGATATGCACACGAAAAAGTGTTCCATGTTAACTTTTGACTTCCCCCGATGCAACATGAATGGAAAATTCATTTCCTATTTTTGGTGTTAAATGCTTCAATTGTTCATGATTATATTCAATTCTCTTTTTGAGTGAACGGTGGTTGTCTTCACGATTTACTGTCTGCCCATACAGGTGGCTGTGCACTTTTGCATTTTTTTTAGAGGGGATGAGCTAGATTTACAACATCAATGTGGGATTCAAAAGAACCTCAGTAGACTTAAATTGCAGTCTTATACAATTTTTATTTTTATTTCATATATGATGCTGCTGATAATATTGAGTTTTAAGTTTGATTAAATCAAAATGCTTTTATGGAAGGTCAAGACTGACTCCACATCCTGTTCATTTAAAGTAATGAGCGAAGTCAGGGTCATACTTGTTTTGCAGCTTCAAGATTCACGTCCAAAATAGCTTTTTCTTGTGAAGTCCCCTGCCCAAACATTACATGTCCCCCATTCACATCAATTGAGACTAACGCCTCTGTTTGCTCAATCACCAAGGAGCCTCCCTTATGGAGTGGAACCCTGAAAGACGAGATTAACACTAATCACAAAGGTACTGATGACATCACTTACAACATCAAAACTTGAAAGAAAAAAACACATAAGAAGTCTGAAAAAAAAAATGATGTTAGATTTCAGCGTTTTAGAAGGTGATTTGTTTGTTCAAATGGCTATCAGAATGGACCCTTTAGCAAGTCCAAGAGACTCCTGTCCCCTCCCTATTATGCGTGTAAGAATAGTAGTTTTTTTCAAAAAATAATATTTTTAGGGGACTTGATAATGGTAATATTCCCTATAAAACAGGGAAACTAATTAGGGATTCCTAAATTTATTGAGTGACTATTGAGTTTGTTATACGTTTACATTTATCAAGATAAATAAATGAATTATT
>CANYLF011243673.1:0-29960 GCA_948193215.1 Bocquillonia castaneifolia
CCTTGTTTAACCCCTTTCTTTAGATGAATTGGTTGAGTAGGAGAACCATTAACCATAACAGAAGTGGAGGAACCAGATCTACAATTCTCCATCCATGATATCCAAGTGCTAGAGAAACCCATTTCCAACATCAACTTAGTAAGATACCTCCAGGAAATACTATCAAAAGCTTTCTGGAAATCGAGCTTTAATAAGAAAGTAGGTTTGCGAGTTGCATGCACATGATGAACAATCTCTGATGCCACAAAAGAACACTCATGAATACTTCTACCTTTTAAAAAAGGAAACTGAGAGTCAGAGGTCAATTTTGGCAAAACTCTTCGGAATCTGAAGGACAGAAGCTTTGCAAGGATTTTATATACTCCATGAATTAAGCTGATTGGCCTAAAGTCCTTAAGGTTTGAGGATCCTAGAACCTTAGGAATTAGGATAGTGAGAGAAGAATTCAAATCATGCTGTTGTAAACTTCAAGGTAAGACTCGTGTGCTAGCAGGATTGTTCTTCCCATTATCTCTAATAGCAGCCCGTAATGATTTACATTATTGATCGAGTAAATATATTTTCCTATTTCAAACAAGTAATGTTCATGAAGCATTCTTAAGTCAATCAACTTTTCTATAATATTTTCAGCTTCAACCTCCACATTCTCCTGTTTTCTCTGAATTAGACCTTCAGCCACTAAAAGCCAAACAAGCCCATCCTTGGACCGATGGTATCTCAGCTGGATAGCAATAGAAATGCAGTCGAACATAAGAAGAAGAACACATGCAATGCAATTAGTCGGTTGCTTTTTGTTCAAGTAAAAAAAAAAGTAAAATACAATTAATCACACATAACATAAATTTTTATTAGAAATATTTGTTTTTAATAAGTATTGCCTATAGTGGTAACACATGCCCTTTGGACCCAGGCTAATCCACTGTGAGAGAGCTGGTGCCCAGCTATAGTTCATTTGAGTCCCTTGGCGAGGCTTGAACTCAAAACCACTCATTGAAAACCAGAAAGATTTTGCCAATTATACCAACCTTTGCTGGTTTATTAGAAATATTAGGTCAAACTTTTCTCCATTCTTTTAAGAAGTAATTATCCTGCAAGGTTTAGTCCATTATAGTAAGCATGATTTTTCTTTTATTCTTTTTACTTTTAGGCAAATGAAAACGCAAATTAAACAAAAAAAATACAAGTCAAGCTTTCATTAGAATTATAAATTTTAGTCCACTCTTTTTAGTTTGTAGTCAATTTGCATACGAATGTTTTCACACTTCAATTTTAGCAATTAACAAGTTGTTGCTGTCAGGAATATAACATTCACCCTTACGAAATTACATAAAAAAAAAAACATTAACACATTTAACTAAATAACCTTTCAAGATTTTTTTTCTCTTGATGTTGTATTGTGATATGAATTTTTTTTTGTTTTTATGTTATTGTATTTTCAATATACATACTTTTTATGATAAAAGTTTCAATCTTTTCTTTAATTATTATTATTGTTTTTTTTTTAATTTAATTGTATGTTTGTGCATATCAGAAAAATTGTTCAGTTTTTTTTTGATAATAGAAAAAAAATTGTTCAGTCATATGTATAATTGAGGTTTAATAAACTTTATTTGTTGTTTTATGCACGGTAATTTTTTCATTATTTGCTTTTGTATTAAAATCCGAATATCTTAACTTCTAATCTTTTAAAGTAGCTTGTTAATTAGGTTAAAAAAATAGCAGCTTGTTATTTTTGTCTTTTTTCCTTCTATTAAATAAAATAAAAATAATCATCCTATCAAAAAATAAAATATATAAAAATATCTCTTTTTTGCTCACTCTTTCTCTTTTTTTTTTTCCCTTGGTTCTTTGTGTTGATTTTGCTTAAAGATAAATTAAGTGTGTGAAACCGTGCTAGCCAAGCTTAAGACTCATTGCCTGCTGTAGTACCTCATCAAACGATACTGAACATATGCAAGTTTTTTAATTTTCTATTAATTTAATTTTTAAAATTCAATATGTATGCAAAAGCTTCGTTTTACTTTCCTTAACCAAGATGATGAAATTCATTAAAATTTCTAGCTGTTTTCACAGCAAGCATAAGACTAATACAGAAACAGAGAACAATCTTATATATGGCTCTTATGAAGAAAACAGATGGGATCTTATTTATGGTAATGGTTTTCCAAATACGGATTACAAATGCATCAATCATTAAGAAATAAATAAAAGAAAGGTGAAAGCACAATTAATTGACGAAACATTTAGATCTATAGAATTTGACAAACTAGGGCATAAAGAGAATGCCTTGAATCCTAAATGGGCTCTTAAAATTCAAAAAAAAACCTTAGAAATGTGCTTGATCTTGTAATTCTCTTCACCTTGTAATTTCCTTGCAAGGTCTCTGTGCACTCCCCACAAAACCAATTCTTGAAGCATGGAAATGTATTGTTAACCTTCAGGAAGAAACCTCAAATTCTGACACCAATGAAAATCGAGATACCTTAAACTTGGAGAAGCTCCATTCTCGACCTCACTCCACTCCACAAGACTTAGAAGAAATCTGGAGAATTTCCAGCTCTGTGAAGCCTCCAGCCGTACAAAATGCTTTACTAATGATCTTCGTATTATTGCAGGCTTCCCATAAATAGAGATGTTTTAGTTTGGGAATATACTGAAGGGCTGAAACTATATCCTCTGATAGATTAGATTCGAATAATCTTAAAGTGGTGAGGATTTCCATGGAGAAAAGCCAGTTGGGCAATTGAAGAAGATATGGAGGGTCTACTTCTAGAGACAAGGAGACGAGGTTTTCCAACCTCATGATGGCTGAAGCCAGCTCACTAGCATGATCTTCAGAGACATGCTTAACAGTTAACACCAAGTCTACATAGTTGGATCAAGGAACCTAATTCATTAGCAATTCCATCACCAGCATATACACCTTGACTGTCTAAAGATTCACTAACATTCCAATCTCCTTCGGTACTCTAATTGGAATTATTGCCATGCAATGGGACACTAGAAGATGCCTCAGCTGTAGAATTTTAAGCACCTCAATTGGCAATTCACGTAGAAGTCTACAACACCTTAATTATTTTCAAAGTTTGAAGCTTTTAAAGATCACCTAAGGTCCTTTGAAGTTTATCAAGATTTGACCAAACTATGCGCAAATGGGTGAGGTGAACCAAGCTTCCCACTTCATCAGGCAATGATTGTATGGCTCCTGTTATTTCCAATACCTGGAGGAATTGCAAATATCTTGCATACATCTCAGAGAAAGGCTGATACGAATCACTCCTTTAAGCTCAAAAGGCCCAAGTGGCCCACTTCATGTTAGGCTCACGTTAGCCCATTATATGTTTTGATACCTTGAATCCTAAGTCAATGGGGACTCTCATCACAAGGGGGGTTCCTAATCCTATGGGGACTCTGACTCACAAACAGTAAAGGAGGACTCCAAAGCCTATTAGGACAAGGATTTCTGGGCTTAAGGGGATTGTTCCTACCACTATATAAATCCCTGCCATCCAGGGTATCAGGTATCGTATTTTCATTCTAATACATTCATAACTCTCAAGAGAATATCTCTAACTTACGTATCCAAGTCTCTCTCTTTTCTGTGCAGGCTATCTCAGGGGACTTTCAGAGGCTAACTCCGGTGACCGGATAATCTCAGGGAAACTTCATGCTGGGCTTCATTCTTGGAGAAACGTTCTGAACGTTTCAAAAGCCTTATAAGAAAGACTAGGATAATTTGTTTCCAAAAACAGCGTACTGATTTGGAGTCAAGAGGATTGTTCTTCCATCATCTTTGATGATAGCACGTACTGTTAAATTTTGTTCATCTACATGAAAAAGATTTAAATTCTTGCATATTTGCAGTTAAACGAGTAATATTGATGAAGCATTCCAAGGTCAATTAACTGTTGAATAAAATTTTCAGCAACAACCTCCATGATTCTCCTGTTTCTTTTGAAATAAAAATATTATTATTTTTCGATTATATCTTTCACCAAAAGATATAATATTTTCAGCAACTTCCATGATCATCTTGGGGGCAACGACGGAAAAGTAGTCGAAGCAAGACTTGAGATGATGGGAAGCTTTTCATAGTTTTCTACAAAACTGCTCTCATCTTCACTTGATGATGTACCGGGCATTTAGTCCAAATGGTACCCGAACTTTGTCATATATTTCAATTTGGTACCAAAACTTTAATTTGTATCATTTTGGTACTTAAACTTTTGATTTATTTCATTTTGATACCTAAACATTTATTTTTATTATAGACCAAGGTACCAACTCACTTTTCTGATGAAAATTAGATGACAAGACAATCCACAATTGATATATTATTCAATTAAACACTCCATAAATCTTGAAAACATTAGAAAACCTTTAACAATTATTTTAAAACCTTTGAAAACTCTAGTTATAGATGTTAATAAAGGACATAAGTTTTTTTAAGTATCATCATCTTAAATTGAAGAAATTAGATATTTTTGAAAATTTTTGGAGTTTTTGGAATTGTTGGAGGAATATTGTAGCAATTATTGGCTTCCATGTTGGCTAATTTTCATGAAAAATTGAAGTTGGTACCAAAATGAAATAAAAATAAAACTTTAGGTATCAAAGTGATACAAATTGAAGTTTAGGTACCAAAATGAAATATATGGTAAAGTTCGGGTACCATTGTGATTAATACCCATGATGTACCAGACAAACTCTGTCCTTGTTGAATTCAAGTTGTAATTGTCCTTGTAGTAATAACATTTTCATCTTGAGGCTGTTCTCTTGGCATCTCCACGAAATATTTCTCTTCTCCATCACCTGATTTTGCGAGTAAAGTATAATTGAGGCATAGTTTCCTTCAATAGAAATGATACAACCAAATCAATCAAAGTGTAGTAAAAAAGGATTTGATAGAAATTTCTTAAATCTGGAAAACTATGCCTAACAAAGGAGTAAGAGCAGAAATTAGTTGGTGGATTTATTTGTTTGTCTAATTAAATGATTGATCAGTCAATACAAATATACAAGACAAACTTTCATTACAATTATTAATGTCCATTATCTTAATTTTAGTCAATTTGCATAGGAAATGCTACTTAACCCACCTGCCCACTTGGCGTGCAGGCCAGCCGGCCTTTTTATTTTATGTTTTTCTTCTCTTTTATTTTAAATTGTTTTAACTCCTAATTATATTAATCCAAAAAAATTATAAAACCGTACACTTTCATAAACTTAAATTTATTTTGAAAATATGATTTCATTCATTACTATTCTTAATTAATCATTTCATTAAAATTTGATTAATTTTGTTTAGTTAAGAAGCATGTGTGTATACATATATAAAGCAGGATGTGGGGAATATTTAGGCGGACTAAAATGCTGCAACAAATTACTATTCTTTCCCTCCAACTACCCACACTCGAAGCTAAAATGCACCACAGAATAGAAATATATAAGATCGGTATATTAAGAATTCTGTCATTTCAGACTTGGGTGGGGATGGTTTGAAATTTTTAACCATATATAGTTGTGACTCTATGTATGTGCATCAAAAGAGCATGCAATATAGAAGTGCATACAGTACAATATATAAATAAGACAATTGATGGAGAAACGAGAAACAAATTAATGTGACTTGATTTCTATAGATACCTTAAACTTGGAAATGCTCCATTCTCTACCTCAGTCCACTCCACGAGAAACATTGATTCAATCTCGAGCAGTTCAAGATTCGGGAAACCTCCAGCCTCACAAAATGCTTTACTAATGATCTTCGCTTTATTGCAGGCCTCTTGTAGAGAAAGAAGCTTTAATTTGGGAATATACTGAAGTGCTGAAACTAGCTCCTCGGATAGATTACATTCATATAATCTTAAATTGGTAAGATTTTTCATGGAATTAAGCAAATCGGGCAAATTCAGCTAAGCCCCTCTTAAATGAAGCTCTTGAGGAAGATATGGAGGGGAAAATGATTCAAATTCAGGTAAAAGTACTGATGGAATTGGGTTCTTCATTCCGGGTATCTAGTATTCTTCCCTAAGTCCGGGTCTATGGCAGCAGGTCTCTGCAAGACAAGATAAAAGTCAGAACACAGCGGGAACAGGTCATCCCGCTTGTACTCCGATGCCTAAGTTAGTATTCTTGAGAATATAGTACGAATGTGAGAGGAAGAAAGAAAGTAAAGTAGTGTTGAATTACCTTTTATAAAATCTTAAAGTGGTAAGATTTTTCATGGATAGATTACATTCATATAATCTTAAAGTGGTAAGATTTTTCATGGAATTAAGCAAACCGGGCAATTCAGCTAAGCCCCTCTTAAATGAAGCTCTTGAAGAAGATATCGAGGGGAAAATGATTCAAATTTAGGTAAAAGTACTGAGGTAGTGCGGTTGTCCATAGCATCTAGTGACAAAGACACAAGACTTTCCAACTTCATGATGGCTATAGCCGGTACACTAGCATGATCTTCAGAGACACACTTAACGCTGAGTTTTCATAGTTGGGTTAAGGAGCCTAGCTAATTCAATAGCAATGCCATCTCCAGCATATACACCTTCGCAAGGAAAATGATTCACAATATCTTATATCCAAAGTTTAAAGCTTTTAAAGATTACCTATGGTCCGTGGAAGCTTTTGAAGGCTTGACCAATATAATCTCAAATGTGTCAGGTGAACCAAGTTTCCCACTTCATCAGGTAATGATTCTATGGCACTAGATATATACAGCACCTGGAGGAACTGCAACCTGCAAATAGCTTCCATACATCTCAGAGACAGACCTCTATGAGAAGCACTAGCATAATTAGTTCTCAGTAACAGATCTAGTACGAATTTGAAGGGATTTGAAATCAAGAGGATTGTTCTTTCCGTCATCTATAATGACAGCATGTACAGGTAAATTTGCAGCTTTACCAATCAAATTTTGTTCATCCACTTCAATTAGATATAAATTCTTAGTTGAGAAAACACTCCCTCCAAAAAAGTGATATTTTGAAGCATTTTTAAGCCAATTATTTCTTGAATAACATTTTCAACAACATCCTCCAAGATTTCACCTGTTTTTTCTGGAATTAACCTTCAGCCATCAAAAGCTGAACCAGATCATCCTTTGATAGACAATATCTAAGCTCATAAGCAACAAAAATAAAGTCAAAACAGGACTTGAGGTGATGAGAAAGCTACTCATAGTTTTCTATAAACCTACACTCAGATTTATTGGGTGACGTAGTATTTCGTAGAGATGCCAAGAGAAGAGCCCCAAGATGCACATGGAAGTAAAAGATACATGGATCCGGTCTAGGCAAGATGAGATCGTTGTTCTGTTTTATTCGGTCACTATAAGTTCATTGCATATTAATTGATCCTTCCACTTTATTTTAGTTTCATTGGTCATTATTTATAAGACTATGCGTGGCGTTTAGTTTTTTCTTAACTTACTTAAACAATTGGATAAAAAGATCCAAAACCGAACTGTACTATTGACTTTTTAATTAGATTCAAATTGAACTGTATTATTAACCTTAATCGATACGGTCCTGAAAATTTTTTAAATACCCAAATTGAGAACTATACTGAACTGTACTTGATTATATTGATGTAGACACCTGATTTTTGGACGTAGGTACGTGGAAGTGGCGCGAGAGCTTAGTGATGAATATGGTCCAAACGCGGACCACTCTGTCACCCAGTTTCTCGTAGCAATGAGCCAAAGGGTTGAAAATGATTTCAAAGCATTTTCAAAATGAATTTAGCCCAAATGATGGCTCGGCCGAATGTTTGCTTTGACATGATAGGTTATGGAGCAAGATGCATGAATTCGTAGTGCACTCAAGACGTATAACCTACACTGGCCTACCCCCATACCGCAACTTGAACAAGTTGCTGAAAAGATTCGATTTTCTCCTATAAATACCCCGAGTTTTACACTTGGGGGGGGGGGGGGGGGGGGTGGGCGCACCTTTTACACAGACAAGGGGAGATGAAAAGAAACATTAGAAAGGAAAGAGAGCACACACACATTCATTTTTCAGAACTTATTTTCTCCGTGAAACTCATTTCACAGTTCTTTGGGTCTCCGAACGAGGAGACTACATCAAATCCAGAAGCTCATTCTCTACCCGAAAACGGTAACTTACCTCTATTCTAAGGGCAACCAACCGTCCACGAAGCATCTATACATCCAGAATAAGCATATTCTTATTTTTATTTATTATTGTTTAACTTATTGTAACTTTCCATATTTCATATACTAATTTTGTTTTACATTCTGATTGCCTATACGAATCCTACGTGAAGCCAAGAGAATGTATAATCAACCGGATTCAAGTTTGAAGCTCTGTAGCCCAAGCTTCAAACTTGAACAGTGTCCTAACTTGGAAAATTGGGTTAGTATCAGAAGCCATTACTATGGCCCAGAATAGGCCTCTATGAGTAGCTTAGGCCTTTTACTTGCCTTGTGTACTTGTTATTTGTAAGAAATTATAATAATACAGGGGAAGACATATTCAAAGTTTGACTTATAGGTCTGGCTGAATGTCTAATGGTACGGCCGGATGTTCATGAGGTCTGGCCTGTTGTTCAAGTCCCAAATGGATGTACCACCTGCTTCGATTATCTTCAAAACTTAGGCCTAGTCCAAACAAAACATTCGCCCGAACCTTCAACCAAAGGTCTGGCCGGACCTTCACGATGGTAGAGAGAAGTGGAGGAAATAATCATGTGGATCCGCTGATTCAAAGCTTCAAGGTCGACTGATAAGTCCTCTCTGGGACAAATCGATCGATCGGTAAGATTCTCTTGTTATCTTTCTGTAAATCACCTAGGTTTAATCGTAACTCGATCTGTAAACGGTAGAATAAAAATTGTAGAAAATCATTTACCTTTTCTTTTTTTAAGGGTGTATGTATATTCTTTCCATCCTAATATTCCGAGTAAATACCAAATAAATTAATGTGCAAATATTAACTTGTAAATACATGCAAAATATGTTAAAAACTGACTGTGGATGTTATGCATGTAAATAAATAAGATAATAATCCACTCGGCTAATCATTATTAAAATAAGTAGTAACCCACCAATACAGCAATCAACATCCAATCAATTAGGGTTAACTACAGTGGACCTACTTAATGGAGGACTAAAATCGATCAGAAACAATATCAAGCGTGTTCATTCATTGCATCTTACTTTCCAGGTGACTAGAGTCTTATCTTTTATATATATATATATATATATATATATATATATATATAGTTTAAAGTCTCATCTCTTGATATAATAAAAAAAATGATAATTTTAATTTAATCTTAATTTTTTCTAGGTACTTGTGTATGATATATGTGTGGCATGTTTTATACAAATTATTATATTCTTATAAATATATATATATATTTTTAAATATATTTTGACATGTTTCTAAATTTTTTTGAGTGGGATATTAAAATATAAAATTTAAAAGTATAAAATATATTCATAAAAAAAAGTATAAAATATAATTATGCTTTTATATAATATAATTCCATTTTAAATGTGTTTATTTTTGTTACAGTGAGAAGTGAATATATATATATATATATATATATATATATATATTATACAGGATATTAGTAATACAGGATATTATATAAGATGGAAGTTTTATTTGCTTATTTTAACTATTTTCCCCCCATTTTTATATATGTAGACTATCGGAGAGAATATGAATAGTCGAAATATTTGGCTGCTATAATTCAAGAGATGCAATCATATTAAGGTGAGTAGCAATTTATTTAGAACATTTAAAGTTGCAACTATTTCATTATTTCTTGATTAAATCACTTGAGTATTTTATTATTAGTAATGCTCTTATACGATGATAACTTTATATTTATTAATCTTATCTTAATAGTTTTTGAGTCCCTATCCTTTTTTTTAATTAAGTCTATGTCCATATGTATTTAACTCAAACTAAAATTGCATGCAGTTTTTATTTGATGGTAAGGACCATTTATTGAAGTTTTTGGCAATTCTTTCATATTTTCCCACCCATTATGACATAACGATATTGCAGCTTACGGTATCGCAAATATAAGGTATGTAGCTATATACATTCAAAAAAAAAAAAAAAAACTACATATAAAATTATTAATTAGCTCTGATTTTAAACCTAATAAACTATGACTGAAACTGGGGCCGGATGAATAAGAGATTTTCATTTATGGTTTGATTTATAACTATATATATTTATGTGTGTAATTCCAATAAACATTCAGTTTTTTTTTTTTACTTAAGGTTTAGCTAATCACACTTTAATTTTTTTTATATGGTCTAATGGTCAAATAAATCCAAATTTTTTCATAATTTTTAATGTCACGACCCAAACTCGGGTCGGACCGGCGCTAGGGAATTAATGGGTAGGCGATGAGCCACCGAAACCCATAGCAAACCTAATCTTAAACAATCTCAACCATAAATATAAATATATCATTTATACAATTCATCAAAAATTTCTCAAATACAGCAATATCTATATAAGCTTCATCTAAACAGTCCGGACCTTAATGTCTAGCAAATCGGAACTCTAATACTTAACTTCCTTAAAGCTATCAATCCTGCAAATATTGGTGAGTAGTCAATATCTGCAGGACTAAGAAAAGTGCCCAAAAAAATAAAATAAGCAATATGAATGCATGTAATGAGAATGTATGAAACTTATTCTCCACACACTCTTTTATTATAAGTTCCATCAATAACCATTTAGATCAACACCTAGAAATTTATATTGATTCCCAGTAGTATGCCAAAGTAT
Organism: Bocquillonia castaneifolia; assembly: GCA_948193215.1. Classification (NCBI taxonomy): domain Eukaryota; kingdom Viridiplantae; phylum Streptophyta; class Magnoliopsida; order Malpighiales; family Euphorbiaceae; genus Bocquillonia; species Bocquillonia castaneifolia. The sequence continues at coordinate 10,782 of CANYLF011243673.1, forward strand.
TAAACAGAAATAAAATTATATTTTAGATCAAATCGATCATGATATTTAAATACTATATATATTCACATATATCCAGCAGTGACATCCAACTGCATAATAAATCCAATAATCGTACCATAACCATATCCATATATAATTTCATTCACAATTGATCAGAAAAATATAATTAAATATCATGTATAATACAAGGCATATACTAGTCGTCATTCCTCACATACATTTATCCCTCTCATTCACTAAGTACCAAATCTCAAAATAAAAATATATTTCCATGCTATACGGTAGCACCATAAAATCTCATAGTCAAATATAAATATAATATTTCAATTCAATATCTCAATTACTCACATAATACGGTCTCCTCTCATCTAATACCTCAACAATTATATTATTTTATTTTCTAAACCCTCGACATATATGCTTGACTTGCATGGTTATACATACGAATCAATTATTATATTATCTAATGCAATATAAGAAATGAATAACAATATAAAGACAAGTGAGCGATCAATAAGAACAATCATATAAAAAAAATAGAGAATCGTTTATAGAGAAGGCAATTATAGATTAACAGGAATTAATAAAAGCAAGGGGTTTTAGTAGAAAGAAGTCACTCACTAAAATTTGCAGCAACTGATAAACCAATTCACATCTACTAGCCCAGTTATGCTTCACAACCGATTTCAACAATAATCCTAAAGCCATTTATGGACGAAGGGTCAAATTAGTATACCAACTTGTGACACGGATTCAAATTAAGGAAAGTTAGGAAAACTTGACTATTTAGCCTCTAGCTTCTATTTAGCAGCTCAAATAAGTGCACAATGTTAATTATCATTTTTCAAAAATTTATAAAACAATTCATTTTATCAAAATTTCATCTAATATTTTATATGTGAATTATAAAATATTGAATTCAAATTTTAAAAAATTAATTTGACTAATAAATTAGTTTTAAGTATTTTAAATGAAAAAAATTAAATAAATCATAAAAAATATATAACATATGAAAATAGCATAATTTTTTTTTACTGAAATAAGACAATATACTAGAGATATTTTGATTGCTAATGGTAGAATATTAGTAGTTTTACGTAGTTAATTTGTTGATAGAAAAATTAAGGTTCAAATTATACTATTGACTAATTATTTGATAAATTCAAAAATTAAGTTAAATAAAATACACAAAATACTATTCCAATAAATTAAACATATAATTTAAGATTTTCACACAAAAATGATACCATTTACATCTATTTTTTTTTAAAATTTTGTATGAGTTTTTAAAGTTTTTTTGGTTGACAATCAAAAATATTAATTTATATATCAAAAATTTTCAAAAAATACTTTAGAATGTAAATTAATTTTTTTTTAAATCAACGTATAAAAAAATTAGGTGAAAATATATTAAAATAAATTTTTATGAATTTTTAAAAATTGATAATTAACATTGTGTACCTATTTGAGTCGGTAAATAGAAGTTGGAGATTAAATTATCAATTTTTCCCAACTTTTCTTAATTTGATCTCGTATCATAAGTTGGTGTACTAATTTAACTCTTCATCGAGCCATATATATATAAATTAGGAACCGTCATATGCTTTATCCATAGAGTTCCATCCAAGAAATAAATCCAATTTGTACCATTCAAAAATAAATTTATCCTCCCACAAAATTAATTTAAGTTTCAAATCCTTCTTTAAATAAATCATTCAAAAAGTAAAAGTTTAAAATTTATAACTCAAAATTCTAAAAATAGTTTCTTTCTAATAAATATTCACTTAACATTAATATGATATTAAAATATTAATTTAAGAAATTATCAAGAACTTCAAATTTAATATCTAATAAACTACTAATTTATAAAGAATAGATCAAACCAACTAATTAAAAAGAATTAAAATTTCTCATACCTATTTTAACATTCAATATTCCTTTTAAAAAAATCACTAAATGTATAGAGATCAGCTTTAAAATTCTACAAATCACAAAGATTCCAAATATATATATATATATATATATATATATTCCTTCTTTTTTTCAAAAAAAAATCATAAATTAAATTCAAATAGCCCAAATAGAAATCATTCAATTAAGTTTGGAATTAATAGAAAATACAAATAATTAAAATTAAGTTTAACAAATTACCTCAACAGAATACAAATCGCAGATGGAAATAAGCTTTTGAATTCCATCTGTAAATCCACCAAACTCTCACCCATATATATACCCCTCTCTCTCTCTCTCTCTCTCCCTCTCTCTCTCCATTTCTTCTCATTTATTCACTCTCAATGTGTTTCTCTCACTCACCTACAGCTATCAATTTTCTTTCTTCCATTCCCACGGTTTTCCATGCCTTTTCTATTATTTTATATTTAGGTCTTCCAGTTCCTTCGGCAAGACCAAAAAAATACCACCCATTAACACAAGAATGTTTAATGGATACTAATGGGCCGCGTCCCAAATTTTTTTTTAAAAATTTGCTAGTTTAGTTCTTAGTTTTTTAAAAAAACTTTTTTAAATCTAAAACTTTAAAAATTACTTTTAATTAATTAATCAAATTATATTATACCCAAAACATTTATAAAAATTACTTTTTAGTCTAAATCACAAATTATAGAAACAATAATTTCAATAATTATAAAATAAAATAAAAACTAAATTATGTAATATAATAAATTAAATAATTTTAATTGCTTAATAAAGGTATATATAAATATATTATTTTCACTTGATAGATAAATGTATTTTTAAAATTTTCTTTTAAAAAAATTTTTGAATAAAATCTCAATAAAAAAATAATAAAATATGGAGTATTACATTTAAATTTTAATAATTGTGATAAAATTTTATTTGTCTATTTAGATGCATGATAACTTAGAGATTATATAAATTTGAAATGAAATTTAAAATCACACCACAAATTTTAAAATTTGAATAAAAATACAATTTAAATGAAAATATTTGGATTTAATTGATCATTAGTAAAAACTTTGATAGAATTGCAATAAATCTTTATAATTTAGTTATAACTGTAAAAACTAAAAATTTTGGTTAAAATTATAATTTCATTTGAAGGTTACCTATTTTACATATGCTCTTTGTCAAGTGGGAGAAGGCATGTCAATCCAAGGGCTTACATGATCACAACAACCTCATCGTTGAGCATGAGCTCATTAGCTATAGCACAATCAAAGTCCATAGTCATTCATTTTGCTTTCATTTAGTTATCAAATTTTTTATTATTTTTGCAGATGCAATCACATGTCACACTATGCCATTAAGATTATTCCGAGGCACTTGAAGACGAGTACGGTGGATGGATTAACTGAAATTTTGTGTATGTTACTGAACTCATTTTTAGTTTTTCATTTTAGTTCTTTACACAAATTTACATGTATTTGATGATTTAACAGATATTACAAGCACTCTTAACTATTAATAAATTATAAATTAAAATAAAGTTTAAATGATGAGTAATATGTATGTGTATGTGATTCTCTTTTTATTATTATTATTATAGTTGAGTTTGAAAATAAATGTTTTACAAAATTGCTTTATTTACAAGGATTATTTATGAAGAAAACCTAAAGCATGTAATGTTTCCATTTTTTTTACCATGCCATTTGATTGAAGCATACATGCAAGTTATTAAAATATCTTTATAATTTTTCTTACATAAAAATATAAAACAATTTGCATGAAGAAAAATAATGTGGAAATAAATAGTTCACATATCTTCTTATAATTTCAATAATTTAAACAATCGAAAATATCAACTATATACAAATTAGCCCTAATTTTATGCTATTATCAGCATACCATTGAATTTATTATAAAATTTGAATACTTTGATTGTATTATTTATATGTAATTTCATTATTTCATATTGGTTTGTTGATATTCCAACAATAAAATTATGTTGGAATCATATATATTCTAAGCAGTGACAGATGCACATAAAGGTCCGGTGCCCCCTCAAAAATTTTCACTAGGCCCCTAGACTTCTATATATGTATCGTATATCGCTTCGGTTCTCTGCATAAATATGCCAGTGTGATTATAAATATTTCATACATCCAATTTTTCATCTAAATTGTCTATAATAAATTTAGATTGTATAAATATATCTCATTATAGTGCGAAAAATGTGGTAAATATCTAAATAATCTTGTATATTATTGTAAGTGAACATTTTCCATGTTAAACCAAATGGAATACTTTAAACCTTTTAACTGTTAAATTTATCTAAAAACACATTCTATTTATCATTTGAATTTTTATTATTGGCATTTCAGATTTTGAATTGCAAGAAGCCTCATTTTTTAACACTTTAATTTATCAAAAAAATATAAAACATAAATATTTATCATTTTCTTAAAAATAAATTATTTTCTATTTTCATTCCACTTCCAATTTCGATTTTGGTTTTAAATTTTATAAACCAAACAAGTTCTAGAGGAACTAAATTACAATTTCTTATTTAACCAAAATCACATATCTTATTTCATTCTCTTTTCTTTTTTATTTTTTTCCAAAATGCAAATCACATAACACCACTAAAATTAATATCAAAATTTTAATTTGGACCCTGCTAAATAAAATTTGCAGGGTCCGTCATTGATTCTATGCAATTAACAATCTCTGAAATACTACTTGGTAACTTTAGTAATCTATATATAATTAATTGCAATTTCAAGTTCCAACAAACATGGTTATTACTATCGTTCATAAATTTAAAGTTATTTGAAGTTTATCGTAAAATATCATATAGCATTTCTACAAATAGTTAAATACTTCCTCCGTTTTTATTTAGTTGTCTTTCTAGAGAATGAAATTTATCTATAATTAATTGCCACTTTAGAGTTTTAAGAAAATATTTTTTCATTTGTTCCAATTTTACCCTCAACATATGTATAGCATTAAATGACTATTTGAACATTATCATTCATTTAATAAGGTTAAAATAGTCATTTGAATCTCATGCCAATTATTTTCTTAATATGTGTGCAACAACCTTAAAAGACAACTAAATAAAAACGGAGGGAGTACGTAATAACATGACAAAATTTACCTTCATCTACTTGAATCATTGCAGATTTGTTATTGATAGTATAGATAAATTATCTTCTATTAACTAATGTGCTGAATTATATAGATATTTTAATTTGTTATTAATCAATAGTATAGATAATATGTCTTCTATTGATGTGTTGGATTATACAAATATTTTATTTTATAGATAGATGTCGCATGGGTATTTAGAAATGAAATATTATTTGTTATTTCTAAAAGAACTAATATAAATAGCGACGATGCTTGAAATGAGATTCAGATGGGTCAAAAATAAAGACTTAAATTAAATTTAAACAAAAAGTTTTTTTTTTTTAAAACAAAATAAATTCATGATTTTAAAATAGAAGTGTAAGTTTATGCAAGAGATCAAAGAAAATATTTTTACAAATTATATTTTTTTTATGAACCCACACACATATATACAATTTTAGTGGGGTCAAATTTAAAAATATCTAAAATTCTTATGAAAAGTAATACACAATTATTTTATTTTGAAGGGTATAATTGAAAGGAAAAAAAAATTGAGTGAGGTCAATTGACCCCACAAACTTGTATGTGCCATCGCCAATGAATATAAACCACTTATTTATATAGGTAGCAAGTAAAATAAAACGAAATTTCAGTTGTCTCTTGAGATTTAATTTAATAGTTGAGACATATGTAATAAATTTGAGAGTCTAAGGTTCAAATATCCTTCATCACAAATAGAGCAAAAAAACTTTAGTTTCAATTAAAAATAAAAATAAATTTATTACTTATATATTACGTAAAAACATATTAATATCTCATAACATTAATATTTAAGATCTAAGCATTAATTGGGAAAAAAATTGTCAAATTTAATTTCTTATAATACTATTGTTTTAACAAACTATAATATGTAAATTTTAAAATATATTATTATTAAAAAATTAAAAGCAATATGGTACAAACACATAATTAAGAGTCATACATATCTAAATTAAAAATTTATGTGTGACCATATAATTTTTTTAAAGAAAAATATATAGGCATTCCGCTCATCACACGGGTAGACGACAAGTTTAGATATATTTCAAAAGGTTAGGAAATAAATAATATAATAAGTTATGAGGAAGGGTATTTACTAGACAAAATACATCACAAGTAAAATCCACATATGATGAACGACATATGTTATACATGCTTCAATTTTGTCATTACATCTCATGTCATTATTTTCTTTCTTTGTATATTGTTTTTATCCCATGATGTTTTCTTTTAACAACAAAATAAAAAGTATATTTTTTACAAACAATACTAAATATGTATGTTTGTAAGAGAAAAATCTTACAATGATTATATATTTAATTAAAACTACTCCTGCATATTCCTTTAATTAAAACTCCTTCATATATATTCCTTTATTATGCTACATGTTACATGCTTTTGCTGATGCGTATCTTGCGACTTGTACATGCTCATAAATTTCGCTATAAATCCTACAACAAGAAACAATTTTGATATTAGATTTATAAAAGAAAGGTTAATGTTAAGGCATTTAATAAAGAGATTATATATTTGATTAGCTTGATTAAAGTAGTTTGGTTAATTTTGTGATATTTTTTTGTTACTTTTTATTTTACCTTTTTATATTTTTTCTCTAAAATGTAATTTTTTGTTCAATATATTTCAATGACTTTTTTTTTTGTCATTTATCTCCATCCTATTTTTAATATAATGTCATAACATATTATAAAAAAATATTTAAGTTGCTATAAGTTTTATTTTCTATCATCCAGTTAGTTAATTATCAAATATATCCTTTCAATCGGAAATATCTTAAATATACTTTTCGCTACAATTGAATTTCTAGACGTCATTGACACTATTGCCTAATATTAATATCACTAATAATCTTATTAAATAGTTGAAATGGCACTAATAATCTTATTAAATAGGTGAAATATGTTGTAGATTTTCTTTTTTGCAATCATATTCTCCATATATAGATTATTTAGAATTTTTAATTCTAAATAAAATGAACATATGACCTCATATTTTTATATTTTAAGTAGCAGTAAGAATACAATTTTTATTTTTTTAATGTTTCTAACCAAATTTAAATGGCAATAAACTCGTTTTATATATGTTTTTACTTTTTTTTTTTTATAGATGGAGTACATACGCACCCACCGGAGTATCTTAAACTCCGTTTTACGGTTGTTCAGACTAATCTCCGGTTGAGAGAAGCCCCAACTCTCTCCCAACAGGGTGAGACTCGAACTCGAGACCTCCCTTAAATGGGGCTTTTCTTGACATGTTGCTTTGCCACTAGACCAAAACCCCGTTTGTTATATGTGTTTTTACTTAAATTAATGGGAGTACCTCGAATACTTTAATTTGTACCATGATAAATTGTTAATTTTATATATATTGGTAAGTTATATGATATAGGTCGTATTGTGGTTGTTATGTACAAGATTTGCCAATCGAAAAGGTTCTTGAAATAGAATTTTAATCCATATGTTTATTTAAATATACATCTCTTCATTTTCCTCACAAACATAGTTTTATTATTGTTACACGATCTCTTATATAAATTTACTAAACTATTAATTTTATCTTTTAGTGATAATCATTATATTTGTAATAGTTTTTGTCTTATTTTTTTAATATATATATATATGCCTTATTTATTTATAATTAGTTATTAATATTTATTAAAGTTATAGATCATTATCGTCAATTAATAGTGGTCTATTTTTGTATCACATAAATGGTGAAAAATCTAATTTTTGGAGTCCATTAAATTGTTTTGAATAATAATGTTATGGAGTATATTTCTTTCTTCACTTTTATATCAGTAAGGTGCTGTTATATAAATCCATTATCATCATATATCTTTAATAAATGGCCAGGTGATAATATAAATCTAGTTTTTAATTAGTATTTTTACAATTGTTTTTGTTATAATTGGGTTTTATTTTGATAGTTAAGTATCTTATTTCATGTTTTTCTTTTATTAATTTGTAGGTGATAATAATAAGAAAGGAATTAATGTAATTTAAGTGAAGAAAGAAGGAAAAAAATATGTCTTAAGCATTCTGAGATAATCAATACGAATTGCACTAATGACAATTAGAATGATTGTATTTGTTGAGTCATAACTATACTATTTAGACTTTTTCTCTACACAAACCGTAAGAAGATGAATTAAGAATTAGGTATTTTTCTCATGTTCTGAAGGATTGAGAAAAGATTTGATTAATGAGCCAACTTAACAGATCACTTTATAATTGGGAAAAAATATATGAAAAATTCATGAAGTATTATTATTTGGATTAAACTATGAAAGTAAGAGGTAATTTTAGTTTATTTACTTAGTTAGAAGGTGAGCTTTTCATATAATAGCCAATGCTTGATTGACACTTATCTTGTCATTAAAATTGGAGACAAAATTCTGGAAGAGTTGTACGAGATATATCTTTAAACAACTTGCCTTGAATTCTCAACTAAAGGCTTTTTGACATATGAAGTTAAGTGATAACCGGTTAATATTATATATAATTTCTTGGGTTTTTATCCAATTTGTTTCTCATTTGAGTCGATTTAGCACTTATTTTGTCATATTTTATAACTTTACAGTGTTAGGATCACAAAGGATCAAACCAGGATGAATTCAAAGTTAAAACGGCCTCGAACCGGACGGTCAAAGTTTGGACTAGACCGTTGACTGGGTCCTGTCAAACCTACCCGGGTTCGGTCACCTAGCAGCAACCAAGCTCCGCCAGTCTACGACCACCCGGAGGTCACCCAAACCAGATCGGGCTCAGTCACCAATAAACCGTCTTCAGTCTGCCCCTATCCGGACCTCACCCGGAGGCTACCCAGACCGGTTTGGGTCAAGTCATATATGGTTTTCAACATTTTGGCCGATTTTAGGGCAAAAATAGGGTATTTTTATAGGGTGACATAAATACAACTCAATTAGTCTTTACGCTATGCAATTTTCATTTTCTCTGAAAAACACAAGAAACATATAGAAAACTCAATTATTCAAGATTCAAGGTTTGATTTACAAAGGATTGTGAAGATTGAAGCTTGTTATCTTCCTTCCCAAGATTAAGTTTATCTTCCCTCAACTTTATTATGTCTTAATATTGTTTATGCTTTTTATTATTGTTTGTTTGTTAGTTTTTGCTATGTTTTGGAATTAAATCCCCTACTAGAGGGATGGATATAATATAGTAGGGGGTTATTTGATTATCAACAATTGATTTACTATTTTAATAATAGTTTTTCTTGTTTTATTCATTTAATTCGATTTTCAAAAGCTTATTAACATATTTCTTGATAGGTCACCTATATTTATGTTTGTTAGGATTTATAATTGAATTTGAAAGGTCATTATAAACCATATTTTGAAATTGAGCTTGTTTATATGTTAATACGGAAACGACAATTAACCTAAACTTGATTTAAACATTTGCTTAATGGGTTCAATTGTTTTAATCATATTGCATCGAAAGATTCACATTGTTGGTTCAATTGAATATGTTTTTCTACCATCGAAAGAGGATTAAAATATTTTCGAAAGTCTTGCTTAAATGAATTTTGATTGATAATCGAGTCACCCCTCTAGATGAAATCCTGAACTTTAGTGCTTGTTTTATTGTGTTTGTTAATTGATTTTTAATTGTTAGTTTAATTTCTTGCATTTATTTTCTTGTTAATTTAGTTTTTGAATTTATTTCAAAATCAAATCAAGATTATTTGTTTTTACTTTAATAGTTTGTTTGTGAATTTAATTGAAAAATAGTTTTTAAATGATTATCCCTATGGATTTGACCTCGTACTTCGAGTTTATTACTACAACTATTTCATACACTTGTGGATCGTTGTCACTAAGTAGCAATTCAAATGGCTAGTTTTATAAAGCATGTCATGATATTGATAAGTTGAAAATCAAACAGTCATGAGTATACACCAAAGGAGACATGCTACTATTGTGGTTAATAGGGAAACCTACCAAACACTTATGTGTATAACAATGGTGTCTACTAATGTGTAATCATCAGTTATGGATTAGATTTTATTAAAAACCATTCCAAGAATATAATTACCCCTTTTCTAGAACCTATAATTCATGGTGGGAGAATAAAATTTTTTTTCTAGCGATGAAGAAATAATTCAACTAAGTGTCTGAATTGGATTCCCATCTTGATATGGAGCCCAGTAATAGCCCTAGCAGCACCCTAGACAACTCATTGATCAAGAAAAGAAACCCTTAATCAAGGAGTTGATGTTGTAGCACATGGAAAATAAAGGTACAATTTCTAAGAAGTTAGATGCATATCTATGCAACCAACCAAACAAGCAGTTCAAGTGTAAGAAGCATTATCCAAAGTATAGAAAGGCAAGTTGGATAACTAGCATGGGATGTAACTATATATGACTGGGTAATGGGATATTTTTTTTTGGATATTCATTGTAATCCACTCTGAATAAAGCAGATTTGGATAGCTATTTTTCAAATTTGGGATAGATACAGATTTAAGTTTTATTATCCAAACTAGATTCGGATTGAATTTGAATTTTATCTCCTCGATATGCATTATTCGAATTCGTTTCTATTATATGATTTAGATCTAGGATATCTGCATTCAGTTATTTAAGTGGATAATGGATACCATATTCCAGATGTTTACATACCCATTTAATGAAAAATGAAATTATTTTTAACTAAAAATTTAATATTTTAATTAATAGGATATTTAATAAGGATTTGGATATCCTTGGTTGTATTTATTCAAAATTAGGATGGATATGGATATGTTATAATTGGATTTGGGATGGATTCAGATATTTAAACAGATACGGATTCAAATATTATTTATTGGGTGGATATCTGGCCTGCTGCGATCCTTAACTATAGCTTTAGGCAAGATTCAATGGAGTATTGAATTCAATCTTGGATAAAATTGTGAGATAAGAATACTTAGTATTTTCATACTTTGGCTTCTTCACATTATAGGAACAGCCATATAACTGTTATTGCCAATGGAGAGGAGCTTGTGACTAAAAAAGAAGACATTCATCGTGTGGTTATTGACTGTTATTCAAATCTTTTCAAAAGGCAGGTTGAAATTCTCTTTGATCTCTGGCCCTACATTTCAATGCCATTAATGGGCAGCAAGTTGAGTCTTTGATTCATCCATTCTCTTTGCGTAAGATTAAGGACACTTTGAAATCATGTGATAGTAATAAACCGGATCCGGATGGATTCAACGACTTCTTCTACAAAAAGGTATGGCATTTAATTAAGAATGATATTTTTGATATTTCCCAGAATTTTTTTGATTATGCATCTTTACCTATGGGTTTAAATAGTGCTTTCATGGTTTTGATTCCCAAGTTGGTGGGTGCTTCTCCTCTTAAGAACTTCCATCCGATTAGTTTGCTTAATGGGATTTACAATTTATTGTCTAAAATGTTGGCTAATCGGTTGAGATATTGATTCTTTCTAAGATCATTTCAGAGCACCATCATGGATTTGTTCATGGTAGGAAGATCCATGAGTGTTCAATGATCGCCTTTGAGGTTATTAATGTAGCTAAGAAGCAATACTAGAAAATTCTTTTGCTTAAATTGGATTTCCAAAAAGCTTTCGATAACATTTCTTGGAAATATATATTGATGGTAATGCAGGAGATGAAGTTCCTAGAAAAATGGATTACATGGATGGAATGCTCTTTATCTTTGACTTCTTCTTCGGTTTTGGTAATGGGATTACTACTTCTCCCATTAAGCTAGGACATGGAGTGTGCTAATGGGATCTGATATCACCATTCCTATTTGTCATTAATGTGAAAGGTCTTTTTCAGCTGCTCAGGAAAGCAAAAGACCTAGATTGCATTTCAAGAGTGAGTTCGAGGGATGGGATGGAGGGTATTTCTCTCTTACAGTTCGCTGATGATACTATGATTTTCTTGCCTTATGATATGGACTTGTTTGACTCTATGATATAGATTCTATGTTGTTTTGAGTTAATCTCCAATTTAAAAATAAATTATCATAAGAGTACATGACTCTTTTTAATATCGCAACTCAAGTTCATGAACAATTAGAGAGATACATAATCAGCTTTCTTTATTTGGAGAGGAGCTTAGAGTACTAGAGGACTGTGTAATGTAGCTTGGGATGAGATTTGTTCTCCTTTGGAAGCTGATGGTTTGGGGATTGTTCATCTTCATATTAAGAACCAGGCTTATTGGCAAGTTGTAGGTTTCTCCTTCTTACTTGTGGTCTCGAGTAGTTCTTGCTTCATCGAGAATTTCTTATTTCAACCGCTATTTTTTTAGTAGCTCAATGTCTCTTTCCCCTTTATGGAAGAGCATTTTCAAGGCAGCAGTACCTTATTCGGATGTTTGGGATAATTTTCATTCTTAGGTAAAATGCTATGTCCATTTGGTCAACAAAGTCTTGTTTTGGTTGCTTCCATTACCTATGCGGTTTCCAGCTCTATTTTCTATTTCTCTAGCTGGTTGTGCAACTGTCCAAACCTTGAGTTCCATTGGGCTGCAATTTAGGCGAAGAATTTGGTCATCTGATATGCATGAGTAAGAACTGGGTTCTCTTCTTATTGCATGGAGACAACTTAATCCCATGCAAAATGACGTTGAGGATGATTTTTCTTATGCTTCTTATAAGCACCTCAAGGTACTTGATCGTTCTCAAGAACGTATAAGTACTCCATCTTCTTCTTTCTCTTATAGTTTGATTTGGAAGAATTTTGATCCCCCTAATGTCAAATTCTTTTTATGACAAGCTGTAAAAGATAGAGTTGCTTCGTGCTCCTTTCTTGACTTTCGATCTATTATTTATTGGGACAGTAGTAGTCTTTGTGGTGTTTATTTAATGCAATAAGATGCTCACCACATTTTATTACATTGTATTCGAGCTTCAAAGTTGTGGTATTCTTTTCTTGGTTGAGTAGGGATTGCATAGGTGATGACTAAGAAGCTTCATCAATTTTTGGAGCAATGGCCATACATTGTCTCAATTAAGAAAAACAGGAAGTTATGGTGCCTAATTAGTCATCTTTTGATTTGGGAGATCTGGAAAGCTAGAAATTTCAGGATTCTTTCAAAAAAATTATTGATTTGGATTGTATTCTTCTCTCTTGTGTTCTTAGGAGTGTGGTAATTTTTAAGAATTATCAGTCCGATTTTGTGTATTCAGGACAAGATGTTTACAAATTGCCTGATTGTATTTTTTTTCTAGGCTTTCCTTGGTTCCATAGCCTTTTGTGCTAAGGTTCCTTGAGCGCTAGGGTCTTTGCCACTTTTGGTGGCTCTTAACAAAATATATCATTTACCAAAAAACAATTAATATTTAGTTGTATTTTTTTTAATGTCAACCAAATAAAACTAATGAAATGGTATGCTTTTAATGACTATAATTAATTTTATAAAATTTAGATTTGGAAGTTTAGAATTTTGTATGATTTCCAAAAGGGAGATAATGATTTCTTTTTATCCAAAATTATAGTGCATTCACAAATATATCCAATATTGAAAACTTTATCAATTTGTTATAACAATTTTATTAATTATGTCAAATATATCAAGTTATCAATTAAGGGATCAACTTGATAAATTAAAATACAATTTGGTCCTTTAATTTATCTTTATAATAAAATAGTATATAATTAAAACAACAATTATGAAAAATATTATTAACCAAGATTTTTAGTTCACTTATGATTCCACTAATTTAATTTTCCTCTTTAAAAATAAAAAATTAAAAAATACTAAAAACTTGTTTAATAATGACACTTTATTAAAATTTTAGCGGTTTTTAATAAACTTTAATAAAAAAATTCAGATATTTAATGAAATGCATGAAATATAACAAAAATACATAAATGATATTATTTATAAAATTATTTTCATTGTTATTTTTATATTTTTTTGGAAATTAAGTCACAATTATTTTAAAAAGTTGTAAATACTTTGTTCAAGATTTTTATATAATTTTTAAAATTATTAACTAATTTTTTCTAAAGATGAGTTAATAGAATAAATTGTATTTTATTTTAATAATTAGATTATTTAATTAATATCTTGATATTTTTGACATAATTCATAGAATTATTGTACCAAGTCGATAAAATTTTTAATTCATGATATATATCTGTGAAATGCTGTATAATTTAAAAATAAAAAATAAAATAATTTTCCTTTCCAAAAATATTTATGCCTATATATATGTATGGAACATAATACTGTTTATGGGATAATATTTTACCTTCGATTTGCATGTCTTTCTTTCTAGCAGGATCCTGAAGCCTTTTACCTGCTTTTTCACTTCGACTTTTTGGAAATTGGGATTGATTTCCACCTTCTAACATGTTTCCTTCTTTTTTCTGGATATATAGGGAACAAGCATGGTATAATTAATAACATGAGAAAATCAAAATTATATGATTAATAATTATACTTTAATTAATCTGAAGAAGAAAAGTGTCTTCCTTACAGTGTAATCCTTGTACAGGTTGTCGAGTTGATCATGGCAGCGCTCATCTAATAGCTTTTTCAGCTCAGCAAGAATGGTCTGCATCAGGAATGTGCAATAGATTATTTTCAAGAGTTAGTAACTTTTTAATTTCTGAATATTCTCTACCTTAAAATTTTTAATTAATTAAACTCGTACAAGTAAAATAAATTCACAGGATACATCATGATCTATCAGATTCTGAAGCTTCCCACGAATGAAATATAGCCTGTGAAAGATACAATCATAAAATTTTAATCAATCTTTTTTAAAAATTCTTACGAAGGTAATAATATGGCCAACTATGAATTTTGCACCCTGATGTTAGATTTGGATTTTAGCTAAAAAAAAAAAAGTGGTAGAGATTCAGATTTCATAGCAGGATCTAGATTCCAATTTTTAATAGTTTAGCTTTTAGCCTCCTCATTCATTCTTTTATTTGTAGAATCTTTCGACTTGTAAAAGAAAGATTTCTTTTGCCATTTTGAAACTTAACATTATAAAAAAAATACAAAATAAAACTTATTATGACACAATATATTAAAAAAATATATGCCTATATATAATCAATATGTAAAATTTTATAGTCTGCAAATAAAAAACCTAAAACATAATAACTACAAATATATGAGCATATACAAAATTTGCATTGTAAGTACATATCACATATGTAGACATTTCAAAAACACTTAATAAAATAATTACCAATTTTAACAAAAATGGCAAAACTGTTTCCAAATTAAGTATACAAGATGATATTGATTCATCAACTTTCAATCAAAATAATACAATTTTTGACAAAACAAATTAAATAATTACATGTCTTGAGAGACTAAAATTGTCATATTTTCATTTTTTTATATAACTTTAAGTTCCATTTTTTTTTTTAGAAAAATATTAGATTCCAAATTGAATAAAAAAAAAATCTTTAAGGTCGATTTTGAAATCCGAATCTAATATTAGGGTCCAAAATGTACCTTTGGCCAATGTAATATTGTAGTTCCAAGCTGAAAACTGGGATCACACTATTAGTAGGAAGAAGAGCTTACTGTTTAGGACTTTGTTCTTGTACCATGTCGTTGGCAATATCAGCTATGTCATCTTCCCATCCAGTCAAGATTTCTTGATCTTCAGTGAAAGGATAACTGCAGGCCAAGTCATACAACAAAAGCCTCAAAAAAACACTGAAATGGTACAAACATGTCTTACTACTAGAAAAATCAGATTTAGAGACGTACCTAATTAGAGACGGATTTCTATAGATTAGAGATGGAAAAAAAAAAGGGACAGAAAATGACATTAATTGAGGACCGTATCACCTTTTCTGCCACGATGCCTCTAATGAACGAATGGCTTGACGAAGATTACTTTTTGATGCTTGAGCAATCCTTTGAGCAAATTGGCAAGGCAATTCAATGCCTTCTTTTTTAGCTATGAACTCTAGAATTTCAACAATCTAAACATAGAAAAGTTGAAATATATATATTAATAACTCTACTCTTAGAGGGTTTTTTTGGTATTAATTAATTAAATTAACCATTAGAGATCTTAATTACCTCTTCAGTTGATGGTGGCAAAAGCTGAATAATGGTGCAAAGTTCTTTAATCGACTGAAGCTTGTTGATCTCAGAGCAGCAGAAGAAAAACGTATTAGACCCTTTATACCTTAGCAATAGCCACTTAATGTAAAGAACAGCATCTCCAGATAGCTTGTCTGCATTGTATAAGATGATTGCTGCACAAAATAATTTTAGTGGTTTACTTTTCCAGAATTAATAACAAGCACAAAGTTCTTTGACGGTTCAGAATTTCTACTCAAATATTAATTAATTGCCTTTTTGTGAATAATTTTCCAAACTTGAAAGCCATATATATTATACCTCGACAAGTATCATCTTTCTTCGACTTCTTGTCGTTTGTTTCTTTGATAAGTTCAACAATGACATGCTTCTCATACCCTTTCAGATCAGAGAGATTGACTTCAACATGTCGAGAAGAAGATTTAATCTTTACATCTATCTTTCGAATCGATTCTCCCTGTTATCAAAATTAATTGAGCTTGTTAGGGAATTCAATTATAAACTAAATAAAGGTAATTAATGTGGAAAACTAGATTAAGGATTCCGTACCTTCAAGTTAAATGCCTTTGACTCTTCCCTGGTCTGTCACAGCATAACGAAAACAGGCTCCCATCAATGACTTTGAAGAAGTGAAAAGGGTTATTGAATGTCGAGTATTAATTATAACTGAAAATGCTATCTATTCCTACATTAATTCATGAATTTCATTCGCCCCACCATTTATTACGAGAATTTACGTCCAATCCACTATACAATATATCTTGTATAGCCTCTAATTAAGTAGACCTGTCCGGGTTTTAAACCCAAATGATACCTAAACTTTATCATATATTTCACATTGGTATCCGAATTTTAATTCGTATCATTTTGATACCTTTAACTTTTATTTTTATTTCAAGTCAAGGTACCAATTTAATTTCTATTCAAAATTAGCTAAGATGATAACCGACAATTGATATATTATCCATATATATTGTATTCCTACCCCTTTATACCTTTAATATGTTGATTTTAATTTGAAAATCCTTTTTAATAGAAATTTTAGTCCTCCTGAAGTTTTTAAGTCGGATATGCTCTAAACCTCTTAAGATATGTGTCAACTATAAATTTTACATTACCATGTCTAAGTTAATGCTTTATAATACAAGTATGTGAAATATTATACCAATTGTTGGTTGTTATGTCAATTAATTTTCATTAGAAATTATTTTGGTACCTTAGTCCGAAACAAAAATAAAAGTTTAAGTACCAAAATGATACAAGTTAAAGTTTAGGTATCAAGATGAAATATATGATAAAGTTCAGGTGCCATTTTAGCTAAAACCCCATACCTATCCACTATTTGGAACCCAACCTTAAGGGAGAGTTCTAATTCTGATTCAAGATCTAGAACCAACATTTTAGTTCTGATTCCATTTGAGTTTAAAATTATTTTATAATATTAAAAATTACGGTTTGAAACTGAGATTGACTGTTGATTCCGATTACTATTAATGAGCCTTGGACGGTTCTGGTTCAATTCCTCGAACCACATCACCTGGACAAATCTTCCTCCGAAATTTAGTTACAGCTTGCTAGCTTAATACATAATTAAATGACAGCTGAATTATAAGAGAACAAGAAAGTCTTATATTTTCAATATGCACCATTTAATAAGTTCCATATCTCCAACATCAATCATATGAGAAATTCAATTCCAGTTCTTGATATTTTTTTCTCCCTACAGATTCCAGCTTGAATTAAATAAAAAAAAAGGAAGATCATTCTAAAATTGAATCATCAAAAATGAAATACCTCTAGTTCCTCAAGTTCATATGCTTCTTGAATCATAGCCAAGATCATAGTTCTTTTTCCCACACCACCAGGTCCTTGAAATATGAAATGATTACTATCTATCCCCTTTATCTGTACGTAAATCAGAGTTACATGACATGTAGTAACTTAATTGCCTTAAATTCTCAAGTAAATCACCATTAACGGATACTAGGAACAAATAGCAAAACATCTTACCAGACCCTTTACGTTGGCTGCTGTAGTTCGATTGCAGATAAAATCTGTCAACTTTTTTGGCCGGTATTTGTCTGCCCATGTAAAATTTCTTCTGTTTGAAACATCAATAACCGGCTCAATTTTTACATCAACATTAGTAGAGGTAGTTTCACCAGCTGGAAATATCGGCGAAAGTGGAAGTGGAGCTGGTGATTTTGATACTGATGTTGATACTCTCTCCCTCAATGGCTTCGCATAGTTGGCAACAGGCAAAACATCCTCATCAGTCTCTTCATTCTTCTTAGGAATCGTTTCTGTCGAAGATTCGAATGATAGAAAAGAGTTGGTGTTAGAACAACTAGGACGTTCCTGTTCAAAAGGACTTGTAATATTCACTCCAGAGGGGGCCGGAGGAGTGACATAAGGAACAGGAATAGGAGAGTCATGAGAAAGAGGAGGCGGCGGAGGCGGCAGAGCAGAAACAGGAGGGGTAACCGGAGCAGAAACCGGAACCGGAAACTTAACCGGAGCTGGAGGGTTATTTTGTTTGTCTTCATAAACAGACTTGAAAGAAAGGCAAGAAATCCAATCTTGAACCTTGACAAGCGCCAAAGAAGAAATAGAGCTAACAGAAGTAGCATTAGTAGGAGCATGGTTTTCACGTTCAGGACTAGAAGGTAATTGATTAGGCAAATACTGATGTTTTTCCCTGTTAATGGTAAGGGTATAATCAGTGAGTCCTTTGTAATAAGGGCTACACTTAGAATTCTTATCATCAACATTTTCATAATTGTAAGCTTCTTGCAATCTTTGATTATGAGCTTCAAGACTTTCCTGAGTCAAATCAGAATGCTTAGAAGAATTTGAACCGGTCCTTCCAAGACTAATAATGGTGCCGAGCTTGGCTGCATTACTCCATGAAAGCCAGTAAACAGACTTGCCGGAGCGAGAGCTGGAGGAAGTAAAGCGATTAGAAGGAGGAGGAGGAGGAGGAATTTTGGAAGATGAA
Source organism: Bocquillonia castaneifolia (assembly GCA_948193215.1). Taxonomy (NCBI): domain Eukaryota; kingdom Viridiplantae; phylum Streptophyta; class Magnoliopsida; order Malpighiales; family Euphorbiaceae; genus Bocquillonia; species Bocquillonia castaneifolia. The sequence goes on from CANYLF011243673.1 coordinate 29,955, forward strand.
GCTGAT